>PPJZ02000074.1:0-49301 GCA_003705955.2 Zygosaccharomyces kombuchaensis
TTTTGTTTTTTTTGTTGTTGGAGAAGTGTGGTTTTTTTTTTTTTTTTTTTATGCTTTGAAAAAATGGGTAAGTTCAGACGAGGGTATTAAGTTACCATATTAATTCAGCTCCCTACTACAATATATCATAAATATCCAACCATGTCTTTCTTCCGTACTCTACAACACCAACCTCGTATCATTACATTGTTCACTGATGGCGTGAATCATACACCTAGTCAAAAGATCTTGAAATCAATCGAAGCTCATGCTTCCGGCAAGTACAAGTTGGAGAAGAGCCACACTTTCCCCACACTAGACCAGCTGCAGTACATGCAGTCAGTGAACCCCACAGTTCTAGCCCAACAAGTGCCCAACGTCAAGTCGCTTTTATCGAAACCCTCTCACGATCCCCTGTTCCACAGCCAACTTGAGCAATGTGTTAAAGAGGGGTACTGGAAGCCTTCTAGTTCACTATGGGTCGATTGGGAACAACAACGTATGGGTAATGACGCCTCGGAATGAAAGATAAGGTACGGTACGTAGAAATATAAATTAACTAGAACCCCATTCTTTCGATCACGTAGTTCTGTGCCACTACGCCGAAGGCCAGGTTGAGTCCATCTTCGACCCAATCTCTGACCCAATCGCTCGGGTCGAGTTCTTCCTCATCCTCCTCTTGTGATTTCTCCTCTTGTGATTTCTCCTCCTGCTCTTTTTTCAGCTTGGTCTTCCACTCAGAGTCTCCTTCCAGCCAGCCTACCCATTTTAGTGGGAACCCTTGCGACCTCGTAATAGTTGAAATGTCGTTGGTGATGTCCTTAAGCACAATGGTGAAACTGAAATTGCCTGGTTGGTGAGGATCAGTGGTAACTATCTCGTTGGTATCCCCTTGCTTGGCAGGGATCGCAACAGGTAAGATAGAGATAAAGATGTCGCTAATGCGGCCCTCCTGATCTTCCTGTTCATCATTCGCTTCTTTCGTGGCAGCCTCCCTCTGCTTCACATACTGCTCGTGTGCCTTTTGGAACAGCTTAATAGCGTTTTCCAAATTGGCAAAGGCTAGCTTCTCACCGTCGGTAATCTTCCCACTGAATATGTTAAGTTTGGGCTGCTGGCCTGAGAAATACGATTGCACCTCACTTTCGGTCCTATGCGGGTGGCCCCATTGGTCTGAGAAGACTCTAATGCCACCTTGCACTTGCGAACTGAAGACTTGATCAAATTTTTGGTCCACAATGGTTTGCAAGAAGGGGAAATTAACTAGATCATGCACCAGGTGGATTCGCAACACCTCCTCAGTCTCCCCCACGACAATTTTTTGTAAGTTCTTGGCCAATTCAGTAATAGTGTTGGAGTTAAGCCTAGAAGTGAGGTCCAATTGCTCCTGAGCAAGACGAGTTTTGATCTGAGAAGCCTGCTCAGTGGTCCTGCTCCAGATGTTGGAAACTGTTGCAGACCCAGAAGACGTCCACCAGTTGGAGATCGATGTAATCGGGTCATTCAGGGGCGTTTCCTCCCTCGACTCGACAGGTGTGTCCTCCGGGGACTTGTGCTCTTGAACGTTGGACAAGCCCTTGGACTGAGGGGTCGGAATATCTGGCTCCTCTGCTTGCGCAGCAGATGGCTTATTGACATCTCTCTCCCCTTTAGAAACACTCAGATTACTCTTTTCCAATTCATCCAGAAAATCCATAATCTCTTCGTTCCCTTGCTTACCACTCTTGTTATTCCCACTCTTGTTTGCTACCTTAGCCTCCGGTAGAGACTCTAAAAACTCAAATACATCATCCTCCTTAGTCTTCTCGGTCATGTTTAGTACGTTGATAACTTTTAACTCTTAAGATCAGCCTGGCGAAGCCGTGCATCTATTTAAACTGGACTGTTCATGTCCTTTGATTCTTTTCCTTCAAGGCTCATGAGCGAGGCGAGGTCGGTCTAGAATTGAACGCATTGGGAACAGCAAACAAGCTGATCCGCAAGGATTACTGTTAACTGCATTAGCGTATCGTGATTTCGCTGCATGGATTGGCAAACACTAAAGTTCGTGTTTTGATGCGATTGTTATGCTTGAGAGTGCGGGGATCTACCGCGTTGATATTTAGGAGCTCTCGGAAAATGTATTAAGAGTCCCGTCTGGTACTTCATAGGACAACCTAAGTATCTAAGATAGTACAACCACAGAATTAGTTGAGTTAACTGAGTTTCTTCTTATTGCGACTTGTATGTTGCGTCTTCCTATGCGCCTTTACGATTTACTTTCTAATGTTTACGCGGTGAAAATTTTGAAAAAAAAGTTCATCCATCTCATCGAATAAGAACAGCAGTTAGAACAGTCGATAAGAATAAGATGCCCTCCAGAAACTCTGTCAATAAGCCCAAGCTCACTGAGAACATTCAGCACAAGAACCACTCTCTTGCCAGAAAAAGGGCTGAGCGTGAGCGGAAAGGTCTGCTGCAACCGGCTAGGTCCAGCGAGGATTCCAAGAGTGGGCAGGTGAAATCTGTACCTCTCGACCTGTATTTCAAGGGGGCTCCTCAGGGTATTATCACGAGCAAGACTCTGTCCAAAAAACGCCAGCAAAAGATTGAGAGGAACATGAAATATGCTGAGCGCAGGAAGCTACTCACGGATGTACAGGCCAAATTAGAGGACGACATGGAGGTGGAGCCTGAGGTAAACCACAAGCCCCCCACGGTAAAGGATGCGCTTTGGAGTGCTATCAAAGATACTAACAGTAGCAGCAACCTGTTCCAAGATGGTGAAGGTACTACTCTGGGCGGGCCCTTTTTCCCATAAGATATTTATATATATATATATATATATATATATCGTGTATATTAGGTTAGCAAGCCCTTGGCCTGCAAGTTTTTAGAAACTTCACTCTTCATAAATTGGATCACCTCTTGAGGGTCAGATGCCGTAAAGACACTGGTACCAGCGACGATGACATTAGCACCCGCCTTGGCAGCCTGGGGGATGGTGGCCTTACCCAACCCGCCATCCACCTGGATGTTCAAATGGGGGAACTTGGCTCTTAGCGCTTCAACTTTGGGCATCATGTCAGCCATGAACTTTTGGCCGCCAAATCCCGGTTCCACCGTCATTACAAGTGCCATGTCCAAGTGAGGGGCCAGCTCGAAAAGGACATCCACTGGAGTGCCGGGTTTTACAGCACATGCAGCTCTGATACCATAGGACTTGATCTGTTTGACGAGAGCCAGTGGATCCTTGGTGGCCTCGTAGTGGAACGTGAATTGGTCAGCGCCGCAGTTGACGAAATCCTCGACCCAACGTTCAGGGTTTTCCACCATCATGTGGCAATCAAAGAAGGCTGTCGGTTTGTGATCAGTGTTATTAACGTCATTGGCACGGGGTACTGCACGGCGCAGCGACGTAACGATTGGTTGACCTAGTGTGATGTTGGGCACAAAGTGGCCATCCATCACATCAATGTGTAGCCAGTCGGCACCGGCATTTATTACTTTGTGGCATTCGCAGCCCAAGTTGGCGAAATCAGACGCAAGGATACTTGGCGCAACAATAGGCTTGACCATTGGAGCGAAGGTTTCGATGGGCAGTCACTCCTTGAAAGATTCCTCTAATTCGTGGCAATATTCTTGGGATTAATACGCTCACTGGGTTCGGGAGTGTCCGGGTGAGACCAGCGAGTTAGAAGTTCGGAGATTTATAGATTTGGAAGATAGTTTTTGTACAAAACGTCGCTGTCTCCATTGACCGCGAGAATCTTTGACCTTCTTGAATGTTAACGCTTATTGTATTGAGTAATATGCTTGGAGTAAACCATTTTTTGTGAGGGCGAAAGGGATCCACAATGAAAGTTGTTTTATATATTTACATAATTATCCCACACAAACTGTACACTGAAACTATTAAACAATATCTAAATATATGCATATAAATTGTGTTCGTTATTCTACTGAGTGCATCCTGAATTATTTCTGAACTCTGATTTCCATTTATTCCCTTGGCGTCTCAGTGACAAAGAAAAAACCAACAATTCTAATATGTTTCTAAAGTTTTATGATTTTTTTTAAAGAAGAGGTGCAGGAAAATGCTACAATCCAGCCATTAGAAATGAAATGACATTCGTTGGGGCAATGGCGCTTGTTCTCTATAAGACAAATTACAAAATCTCTTTGATTTACGAGGCTCCGGTCCAAAGTTCGAAAATTATCTTCGTAAGATATATATATATATGTTTTTCCCCCAATTGACTAACCAAATTTTAATTCGGGTTCCAAATGCACACAGCAACGATATTTTTTGTTCCAATTTACCTCATTATTTGTTGCTTCCCCTGGCAAAGTATCGTTTATGAGCTGTTGAAATATCAAGTTCCATATTTACAAAGCTAAAAACTTGTTTCCATTGTTTTATTAACTACAAAAATTTCGCCCTTTGCAACGCAATTTTCATAAAATACGTTAGTTCGGGCACGCTCTACGGATTCGACAACCCTCGTGATATACCCAAACAAACTGCCTTGATGCTTATCCCGAACAACACCCCTGCTAGGCACCACCTGAGTTATTGGGGGACAACCACGTAACGTATTTGCTCTTTTCAAAAGGATCCTATTCTCCGGGTGCTACTGCGATCCAAATCAATCATTCCACAGATCCAGCAGCGCTTCGTCGAAAGCTTACTCCAGCACAGTATTATTTCAGTAGACCTCCCCTTGCTTCTATCTCCCACGTGAGCTCAACCTTTTTTTTTTTAACGTCGGTTCGGCCGGCGTTGAACGTTTTTTTTTTTTCAAACACTATCGACGTTTTAAAAGTCATCCATCGCCACAGAATACTCTTTAATATTCGCTTCTCAAGGTATTTCAGTAGAATTTGAGTGCCACTGCAGCTAGGCAAGCTAGTATCCAGTGTCTTGCGTATTTACTCACTTGTATTTCCAGTTCACCAAGTGATTTACAGTTGCCCCGATGTCAGAACCTATCAGAACCAAGCCAAGATCATCGATGAAGATCGATAATGCCCCCACCCCACACAACACACCCGCCAGTGTGGTTAATAACAGCTTTCTGAAAAACGGGAATCCAGTTCAGAACAGAAGTGGGTCCAAGGACGCCGCTGTCGTATCCCAGACCATTGGAGAGGAAGACATCCAAAGCGCCTTCCGCAACCAACCGCTGCTGTTGCAAAGCATCCAGGAAAAATTGGGGTCTCTTGTGGGACAGGACAGTGGGTACGTGGACCAGTTACCGCCCCAAATCAAGAACAGAATCTACGGTTTGAAAAAACTGCAGAACGACTTGTTCTCCATCGAAAAGGACTTCCAAGTGGAGATGTTTGAGTTGGAACAGAAATATTTGCTCAAGTATTCACCATTGCATGATCGCCGTCGTCGCATTGTAGTCGGGGATGAGGAACCCACGGCGGCAGACGTTGCCAAGGGTAAGGAGATTGAAAAATCGGAACGTGCCGATGAAGAGGAGGGAGGCGAGACTGAGCCAGAGGAAGAAAGGCCAGCAGCTCAGGAGAACACAGATTTAAAAGGTATCCCCTCATTCTGGTTGACGGCACTGGAAAACCTGCCGGTAATTTCAGACACCATCACGGACCGCGACGCCGAAGTCCTGGACTATTTGCAAGACGTGCAACTACAGTACTTGACTGAAGGCAAGCCTGGATTCAAGCTGCTGTTTGTATTTGACGAGGACACCCCATTCTTCGATAATATGGTTTTGACTAAGACTTACTACTACCAGACCGAGCTTGGCTACTCAGGTGATTTCATCTACGATCATGCTGAAGGTGACAAGATCAATTGGGCCGACAATGAGTCCAACGTAACCGTCTCTGTGGAAAAGCGTAAGCAGCGGAATAAAATTACCAAACAGGTGCGTACTATCGAAAAGATCACGCCGGTGGAGTCCTTTTTCAATTTCTTTGACCCACCAAGGGCCCCCAGTGTGGACAAGAAGGGAGAAACCGACGAACAGGGGGCCGAGAACGAAGAAAGCTTGGAAGATGAGGATGAATTGGAAGAGCTGGAGCAACGTCTTGCTTTAGACTATTCCATCGGGGAGCAGCTCAAGGACAAATTGGTACCACGTGCCATCGATTGGTTTA
This sequence comes from Zygosaccharomyces kombuchaensis, assembly GCA_003705955.2. Lineage (NCBI taxonomy): Eukaryota > Fungi > Ascomycota > Saccharomycetes > Saccharomycetales > Saccharomycetaceae > Zygosaccharomyces > Zygosaccharomyces kombuchaensis. Next base: position 6,088 of record PPJZ02000074.1, read on the forward strand.
CAGGTGCTGCGCTAGAGTTCGAATTTGACAACGAGGCTGAGGATGAATTTGAAGAAGATGAAGACGAAGATGATGATGACGATGAAGACGACGACGAAGAGGATGGCGACGACGACGATGATGATGACGACGAAGAGGAGGAAGAAGTAGACGATTTTGCGGATAAGAAGGCAAACCCACCACCTGATTGCAAACAGTCTTGATGGGGGAGAAATACTAATCACGCTCGGCTCAGCTCGCACACTCTTATTTAGCTAAGTAGATAGTTGGAACGGTTTGACGTGAAGGATTTTGTCAAGTCAGCCCACTGGATTCATCGGGCCGAAATGCATAAATAATTTTAAGTCCTTTCAAAATAGCATATCGTTTTCTTGTGTTTGTTTTTTCATATGCTCCTTTTTATTCCTAGCCGCCGATAAATCTTGCGATAAGGGAGCTCCGGTGCGGCCTATATAAGGCAGGGACCAGGGAGGTAAAAACCGAAAAACACGGTCTTCTCGTTAAATCGTCAAAAAGAAGGAATAAAAGATATAAATCGTAAAAATGAGTGAAATTAAGACAAGACGGCGGTCAAGCAGCTCCAAAGTTGTTGTGGACAAGGACAAGACTGATAAGTTTGCTAGAAATTCCCCAACTTTGAGCCACTTGTACCGGTACCCCCTATTGGCAAATGGTGTTGATCGTGTCGTGAACCTGCCTGTAGTCAACACAGTGCTATCTTGGATCTTTCTGTTTGCAACGAGGGCCCAGGGTGCCATCCTGGGTTCGCCAAGAACCCCTCGTTTTGTCAAGGTTGGTTACAACACGTTAACCGGTGCCTGGATGAAATTGGACGAGCTGTTTGCTGTCCTCGTGTTGAGGGAGGGTCTTGGCGCCCTTTTGCAGCAGTGGAAGCTGCACGGTGGCAGGCCAGGCGTGTGGTTGGCGTATTTTTGTGTGGACTATTGGGCCAACGTGTTGAATTTGCTCCTAAAGCAATTTGTTGTTCGGTCGCACAAGTTGGGGGCTACGCCTGAATTGGCTGGACCAGAGGCAGGTGAAAACGAAAACAAGTCACTACGTCACTTGGATGAGCTCCGCAATACCACTATCGGCATTTCCAAGGATTTGCAGGAGAAGGTGCAGACTGATTACATCGACAAGACCACCGGCTATGCCAAAACCAAGTACGAGGAGTTGTTCAAGCCTGTCGCGGACAAGATTCAGGTGGAGTACGTGGCACCAACGAGGAACCACGCGATGGAGACTTATAAAACAGTGTCGTCCGCTTACGAATCTAATTTGAGCAAGTCGGAGAGTATTCCGAGAGCCATCTTGTCCACTGGCGTGGATCTCAAGAACATCACCTTGGAGAACCTAAAATCTAGCACAGCAGCTGAACTGCAGAGTGATGAGAACGCCAAGGGGGAAACGGTGCCCGTGAGCGTTGACCGTGAGGACGAATGACTAGCTGTTGTTGTGCTCCTGACGGTAGCTATTGTTGCGGCTGCCGTCCACTGTGGGCCCCAACAGGTAGTGGTCGCCTAAGATGCCGGTATATGTGTATCTGTCTGGAGGAAGAATATTTAGTACCTCTATATTTGTGTCGTGAACGCTCTGTAACGCCGCGTGGCGTTATTTCGGATTCTTAACACAAGGGATTTTTTTAAAGTTTTGGACCCTTCTTGTGCTGATGCATCCGGTAGGCAGATCAGCAAGAGTTACCGGCAATGTCAAATAACCAAGCCAGTGCCAACGACCACACATTCCTTGGAAGGAAGAAAAAACTGTCTGTTTGGGTCAAGAAGATCATTCAGCCAGCTAGGGACAGTGCTCCCTCGACCGCACCACAACCAGCAGCCACATCCGCTTCCTCGGTACATGAATCAGGCGCAAACTCTTACTACAGCGATTGCCTAGTAAATGATACGGCCAGCAACTCTTCTGCCGAGGCCATCCACGAATTCTCTCCTCAAAGAACGGATTCCGTCTCCATGAAAGTACTATGGGGTGATGAGCCCAAACGTTTACGTCAAGAGACAGATTCAGACATGGTACCGACAAGAGACGACGATTCGGATAGCATAGATAATGTCAGTATACAAGCGCTTTTCTCTATGTGCTCGTCTTCTTTCAAATCTTCTACTTTCTCAGATGTGCATTCTTTGCAATCTACGAGGGCCACGATGGTATCTGGACGCACTGCGGAGACAAATTCCAGTACAGTGGCCATCCCGCCGGCAAGCATCCTCGATAGGACAAGACATGGCTCTGCTGCTGCTTCCACCACTACTAACTTGGGATCTCCGACTCCCTCTCTGCATCACAGTCATCACCACCACCATCACCCCTTGCACATTTCACGGCCGACCAGCATGAGGCAGATGCCCATCCAGAGGGAAAGAGAAAGAGAAAGAGAAAGAGAAAGGGAGAGGGAGAGAGACAGCAACAATAGCCATGCTACTTATGCTAGTAATGCTAATTCTACCATCAAATAGAATCACGTGATTTTTCTTCATTTTTTTTTTTCTCTTCAAATACCCACGAGCTGCAGGTAATGAATGAATGGTAATGAAAAGTTTAACGCTTTCTTACACATCAAGAGGAAAGGATTACAAAACGGAAGACCCCCCCAGCATGTCAAAAGCAGTTAGGAAAAGAGCACCCGCTAGACAGGTTGATGCCTGCCTTCAGGAACCGCTAAATAGCGAGACTCCAGCCACCATTCTCAGTTCAGATTTGAAACCGGAATATGCCACAGCAGCTCTGAATTTGGCCGCTGATTTCGTCAAACAGAAAGAATCGTTGGCTAACATGGCCATCCTGGGCCATCCGCTGGTGGTGGCCTTTGTGTGGGTTTTGGCCATCTATTTTGCTGCCCCCAAAGTGACCGTGCCTGAGATGCAGGCCTCTGGTAACTTCATCTCTTTCATGTGGAATTTGTTTTCCACGAACAAGATGGTGCTGCCCACTGTAATTATAGTGGGATGTATGGCTACGATGGTTGTCTTCACTTTGATGTCCAGAGTGACTGATATTTTCTTCCGTTCTCTGACTAAAGAGATCGTTGATAGTCAGGGAGAGACGGTATTTGGCATCAATTTGAAAGATTTAGCGGACAGGAAGAGTACGAGAGAAGAATTGGAACAAGCAAAAAACACTTACATTGTGATTTATAGGGATACCCCCGTGGCGCTTGTGTGTCTTGTGAAGAACAAGATCTTGTCCACCAAGGAAGACTTAGTGGTGAGTGTTTCGACGATAGGATCTCGCAGAGTCTACGGGAAGAGCGGTATCATTCAGGATTTAGTAGATTGGTCCACGGTTCGTACCAAGCAAAAATATGTTCAGGGTCACTACAAAGGCAAAATGCAACTTCTTGTGGATCTTTACTCCTTTGATCTGGACAACAAGAAAGTTTTGAAAGATAAGGGGTTCACCCTGATAAAGGATACCAAGTTGCAAGGTAGTTTCATCTTGGGTAAATTGTTTGGCATAAAAAAGGAACTGTGGGGTTTACAATTCCATTTTGAAAACCCTAAAGAAGAGTAAACTTTTTTTTTATGTTTTTTCGAAGTGCAACTATGTAATACTTTTTAGGTTTCCTTTTAAATAGGTAATAATCCCACTGATTGAGTTCTTCTGCGCCTTTGAGTCTTATTGATGTGCTTGACGCTGACTCTAATGTAAACCGATGCTAGGTAAAGAGCGGTGATGAGGATGCCCAGCGCCATCATCTTGCCCAACGACGCGAACCCGCCGCCCATTAGAGATCCATGCTTGTATTGCGGCGCCTCCTGGTGCTCGAGGGGCTCGAAATTGGGCCGAGCCCTCAAGATCTTCCATTTTTGAAATTCGTCCTCTTCCAACGAAATTCTCTGGTCGAACTCTTGCGCTAAGAACAACTGTACCTCCTTAGCGTAGTCGTAAGTTGTTTCCGACGACTCGTCGTGGCCCTCCCAATGGAATTCATTGGTGTCCACAGAGAGCAGGTCAACTGTCTGTGTGAGTTGGCCCGTGAGTGCGCCGACGCCGATGTAACGTTGCCCCGTCTTTTTATTCTTCGGTACGGGGGCTTGCAGTTTTGATTGATGCAGTTCGATCCAAAAATCTCCCTCTCGTGCATATTTCACATCCACTTTGACGGTGTTTATGCTTTCCATGTATATGATTCGGAGTTCCGTGACGTCGCCCTTAACAGCGCTTTTCTTGAGAGGTATTGGATCCGGAGTTAACTTCATGACAGTAGAAGCGGCACCATCAGTGGCCTGATCATAGTACTGATCCATGGGTGAGGTGTTGAGCAAGATGTCCAGAAAGGGCACCCGGGTGCTTGCGGAGTTGCCGTTTTTGAAAGTGTCGATTACCAGATTCAAACCGGGCAAGTTGCTTGGGAACCCCATCATCTCTGTATTACCTAATAGCACGCCTCCTGAATTGATGTGGAACTGTTTCTTAGCATGAGTCGAGCCATGCATGTTTGGGTGAACGAAATCCTTTTCCGATGTAATGACAATTGCCATACCATCCCCCATCCAGGGATTCTTGCTATTAGTCGACTGTGAATGCTTATTCTTGGGCGTAATTCTAAATTTCACCACTATTTCGAAATCGTTCATCATGTTGTCACCAAGACCATTGGAAACCACCACGCCATGCTCAGCGGGGGCCCCTACTTTGGTCAACCTCACGTACTCGGTATTCCGTACCTCAGGATGGCCATCCACGTACCAGTACTTGCTTATCTTGTCGAGAAACGGTATATGAAGGCTGGCATCCTCATTGAGATACCTCCTCACTTGTGATGGTCGAATGAAATAACTGTCCTCACTCCCCTTGTCAATGGATTTCAACCCAACTTGCCCCATAAGGAACAAAAGAAGGATCCCTGAAACAACCGCCAGTTGGATCAAGCGGTCGCGCATCATTTTCTTCTCTAACGAGTTTTCGGGTTCCTCTTATGCAATGTCAACAGCTCGTAATGCGCGTAGTTTTCTTTCCCAAAGAGCAGACTAAACGCACCACCACACTACCGACAGGACTTGACAAAAGTCACCACCCAGGCTTCAACTAAAGCTGATGCGCTAGTCAGTGGACTTGTTCATTAATCGGAGTCGATGGCTTAACGCTACCTTTTTTTAATATCTCAATTTTTTTTTCACCACCCATATAAAAGGTACTACTAAAAAGAACATAAGATGGAGAAAAAGACAATAGATAGCATACTCGAAGAAGTCTAGAGAAATCTCGAGCCGCTAAGCGCTAAGAAAACAGATAATGGCTTCGCAACAACCCAAGGTGCCCACTCCAAGGTGCGTTATTATTAGACATGGCCAGACTGAGTGGTCGCAATCCGGGCAATTCACCGGAAAGACAGACTTGCCCTTGACACCCCACGGTGAACAACTTGTTCGTCTTTCTGGCAAGGCCCTATTTGAATATAGGTTCGTGATCCCAGAAAACATCACCTATGTATTCACCAGCCCCCGTAGAAGGGCCCGGGACACGGTGAACTTGATGTTCGAAAATCTCAGCGAAGAGCAAAGAAGTCGCATTAAAGTTGTGGTTGACGATGACTTGCACGAATGGGAATACGGTGACTACGAAGGGCTGTTGACGAATGAGATTGTAGATCTGCGCAAATCGCGTGGCTTGGACCGTGACAGACCCTGGGTCATCTGGAGAGACGGGTGTGAGAACGGCGAGAGCACCAAGCACATTGGATTGCGTTGTTCCAGGGCCATCGCGAGAATCCAAGCGCTTCACCGGTTACACCAGGAACAGGGTATCCCCTCAGACATCATGGTTTTCGCCCATGGTCACTTCTTGCGCTACTTCGCGGCACTGTGGTTTGGACTTGGCATTGAGGAGCCCGTGGAGTCCTTTGCTCCTGCAACTCTCCCAGCTGCAACCTTTGATGACCCTAGTATACCACAGGTCAAATTGAAAACGTTTAGGCACCTTGAGGAGAACCCCAACTTGTTGCTAGAAGCTGGCGGTGTCGGTGTGCTTTCCTACAGCCATAACAGCGTCTCCGAGCCGGCAATGGCCCTTGCAGGACCATTTACAGTGACGTAGAGAATAAGAAGCAAAGCAAAATGACATATAAACTTTATAGAAAGTATACGATAAGTAACGAAGCTGTAAGAGTGTCTTGGAACAGCGCCTCGGAACAGCGCCTCGGAACAGCGTCTCGGGACCAGCAAAGGCACCAACAGGGCCTTTACGGCGGCATAGAGAAGACTAACAAACAAGGCAAAGTAAAACAAAACGACATATAAACTTCATAGAAGGCTATACAATAAGCAATGAAGCTAGAAACTTCCTATATACGGGGGAGGGGGTATGATCGGGGGAGTATGGAAACTACCTCCAGAGTCTGTTGCAGACATAACTTGTACGACGAACCAAGGATCAGATGTTCGGCATCGGGAAACGATATCGAGACATCCACGTGGAGAAATATGAATGGAGTGACTGGTTTGCAGCAAACTCAGTAGAAGACGATCTGGGCACTGCCAGACTTGACGGCTGCGGTGCAACCGTCGGAACCGCCAGAGAACGCGCCGTTTTCGTAAGTGCAGTCACCATCCACGTCGTCACCGACGATCTTCACATTGAAGCTTGGGCCGTCAGAGTTGTTTGGGTTGGGCATGATCGATAAGTAGGTGATGCCACCGGTGGAACCGGAGCCCACGACTAGTGGGGCCCAGTTACCCTTGCCGGAGCCGGAGGTCGACCAGACGCAGCCGTCCTCCTGGGAGACACCTGGGTTGTTAACGTAGTACTGAGCTGAGGTCTTCTTGCCATCCCACTCGTAGTAGGAGTCCTCGTCGACAGCAGACAAGGGTTCGCTGGACCCAGCACCGACCACGGTTGGGATCACCATGCTCTCAGAACCAGGGTAGTCGGTTCTGCACATGGCGATAGCCTCGCCCTTGTTGTTGACGGCAGTGGAGCCGCTCACGTCACTCTCACACAGGCTGGTGGTGTCGGTGTTGGATCTGTACAACTTGCCGTTCTTACACAGTAACCCACCAACGGAGCGACCATCGGAAGGCTGGCTCGAGGGCCATTGCGTCTTGGACATACCTGGGCTGCATGCGTAGGAGCAGTAGTAGCCGTCCTGACAGGAGTCGGCAGTGTTGCCGTCCATGTTCATCACGGAGGCCCAGCCTTCATAGCCGACCCAGTCGAGGGAAACGACACCGCTGTAACCGGAGATGCCGAAGTCGCTGCAAGAGATGGTGCCGTCCTGGAATTCACCGGAGCCACTGCTCGAGGAAGACGACGCGGAGGCCGAAGAAGAAGACGAAGTGGCGGAAGCGCTAGCGGAGGCGGAGGCGGAGGCGGAGCTAGAGCTCGAGCCGGATGGTGTAAGAGTCGTTTGCACACCCTTCTCGTTCTCGCTCTCAGCGGTCACCGTGGTGATCACTTCAGAAACAGCTCCCGTGGCAGATGCGCTCTGTGTAACCGCGCTTCCCTCCTGGTCCACGAACTTGGTCACGTAGACCACGCTGTCTCTCCTGTGCTGGTCCTTGTGTCCGGCGGGAACAGCCATAACCATGGTAGCGGCGGACGTAGCGGTGATCAAAACCTGTGAAAACTTCATGATTTAAAAATGAACGAATGGGCTATCAAAAAAAAAGGAATGAAAACACAACAAGTATGTGTGGTAAAGCGATGGCAACCTGATTCTACTGGTCTCACTACTAATAACCAACTGTAGAAAGAACCATTGTGGACCGTCAATCCCACCAGGCCACCGATCTCTTTTATACATGGCCTTTGAAGCAAGGCCAGGATCTCCAACTCGATCCGGTAACCATCCTGTTTACGTTGGAGATCTGGCCGGAATCTGGGCGAGATCCTCTGGGGAGAGGCGGTGCGGGAATACCACTAAGCGCACCGGATTGGGTAGTAAGGAGAGACGGAGGGCGACGAAAAAGAAAGGAACAAATCTGTTGTATCTTTCCCAAATCGGAAATATGATGGGCAGGTGGCAGGGTGGCCTGGGGGCGTCGGTCAGGCATCGGGACGACATGCGGCGTGTGAGAATTGTGCCGTACGATGCGTTTGATCGGCATCGCACGTGAAACGCGTGGGGTCGCGAAACGCGTCAGGGCCAGCTGGCGGGTTCTAGACCGAGAGATGCGGTCATGACGTAGTCTGTGTAGTGGGGCCTACCACACCGGCGGCTTCCGCACTGGCGGCTTCCGCACTGGCGGCTACAGCTATGGGAGCAGCGGCAGATCTAGGAGATCCCGCTTCTCTCACCCTGATATTTTTCTTCCCCGGATACAGATGGCAGAGAGCTTGATACTAGTACAAGGCGGCAGCATTTTCAATAATGGTTCACTGTGTCTCTCCTCCCCTCCGGTGTGACTGGCGGTGGGTGCTTCCATGTCCTCCTTTGTGCGTTGGCTTTATAAGTTTTTCGCAGATGGAGAATGCTGTGTGTAGGAATGTATCTTGTTTACAGCTGGGCTCGCGGGAGACGAATGTACGTGGAGCGTGTATTGGGAGGGATGGCGATCGTCTCGCCTGGAGACATTCTGGAATGCTGGGGGTTATTTTAGCCATCGGGATTACCCCTGAGGAGAGACACATGGTATATATAGAGGGCGGGTGCCAGGCAAGAAGTGGGCGGGCTTGGTCTTTGGCGCAGCCGCCCAGAAGCAGCCACGAAACATGTGGCGTAGGTGTTGGTCACGTGGCATCTAGACAAACAATAAGATGTACTAAACGGGTAGTCTTTTTTCGGCACCTCCCCCTGTGGCGCCCCTGCGATCTCCTGCGGCACCTGCGATCTAGTTCCACGGTTACTTTTCCACATGCGGAAGTATTGTGCCACCTGAGGTTCTGTTTCTTTTTTGTTGGACTTCTAAGAAAGAACTCAGGGAGGTGTGCCAACGTTTCCGATCTAGGCAGTTGGAACAGGTCATGTCGTAGGCGTATGAAACCCTAATCGGACTTAAGCGGGGGCAAAGGGGCAAGAGGGCGGTCCCCAGGGGATTCCAGGTCAGACGCGATTCGGGTGCGTTGCCGCATGGCCGCTATACACACGATTAATTCGGAGGCGTGAGAACAATGTGAAAAAGAAAGGTCGGATTTTAAAAAAAGTAAAGAGTAAAAAATCAAGATAACCGGTGCTGCCCCGTCTCCTTGAACCACAACCAAGCCTTTGGTTGTGGAATAAGGAAATGGAATGGCAAACTTGTCAGACTGCCGTTTGCGCCCGCCCAAGCCCATCCCCCGGAGGGGCTGGATTCGGGCCAAGATCATCGCGCCTAGGGTATATTGAAGGCAACAAATGGCAGATGGCCAAACCGCTAAGGGTTGTGGTCCAAGCTACTTCATCCGTTCTCACTCTAGGGCGCAAAGGCTAGGTCGCTCATCAACCAAGTTGGATTCAGTGGCTCTTTTGAAGAGTCAAAGAGTGACGATTCCTATAGAAATGATCCTACTGTAATGGGCGTTAGTGGATGCCCGTGAAAAGCAAATATCCAAATGGGGAGGGGGGGTTACATACTGAAGTACGTCGACACATTTTTTAACAAACGGAAGAAAAGGTAAGTGGTATTGAAAAAGTTGCTTCTTATATAGTTTGGAGATTCGATACCCTAAGGAAAAAAAATGAAAAAAAATGAAAAAAAAAAAAAAAAAAGTGCATGTGACAACCACGTGATGTGCGTCTGTCGCATGACGCGCCGCGCCCCGCCGCGTCGCGTAGCTTGATGATGGGAAGAAAGAAAAAAGGTCTAAGCTCACAACCATTTAAAAAAAAAAAAATGGCCCAGAGGAAGAATAACTGAGCTCTTCTCCAACCCTCCCAACCCCTCTCACTCCCTTGTCAAGCAATTAAGCATGTCGGTTGTATCATTGCTCGGTATCAAAGTTTTAAACAATCCTGCCAAGTTCACCGAACCCTACGAATTCGAAATCACTTTTGAATGCCAGGAACAGCTTAAAAACGACTTGGAATGGAAACTTACATACGTCGGTTCATCACGCTCGTTGGAACATGACCAAGAACTCGATTCCATCCTTGTGGGTCCCGTGCCAGTGGGTGTGAACAAATTCGTCTTCACCGCAGATCCGCCCTCTCCTGAACTGATCCCAGCCAGCGAACTGGTCAGCGTAACGGTAATTCTACTGAGCTGCTCCTATGACGGGAGAGAATTCGTAAGAGTCGGTTACTACGTCAACAACGAATACGAAGATGAGGAGCTGAGGGAAAACCCCCCGGCCAAAGTGCAAGTGGAACGGGTGGTTAGAAATATACTGGCGGAAAAGCCCCGTGTAACGAGGTTCAACATTGTTTGGGATAACGAGAACGAGGGAGATATATATCCTCCAGAACAGCCTGGGGCGGATGAGGAAGAGGAGGATGAGGAGGATGAGGATGAGGAAGAAGAAGAAGAGGAAGAGGAAGAGGAAGAGGTAGAGGAGGAAGAGGACGAGGACGAGGATGAGGACGAGGACGGTGAAGAGGCTGCGCAAGAGGTTAACGACGAAGAGGAAGAGGAAGATACAAGCGAAGAACCGGAACCTCCTACCAAGAGGATAAAACTCGATAACTCCGCAGATGCAACCCCAACACCCAAGGATACACAGTAAAAATTATAATTTTAAAGGCCGTTGTTTGTTTGTTTTTTATACGTTTTGTAGGGATTCCCATAACTCATTAATTATTTGGAATAGCTGGGTGGCCTCCCTTAGGGATGATTTATCGGGATGCCACCGGATCCTTTCTGCCTTTAGCAACGTCTTCATATCCATATCCAGCAGCTTGCAGCTGCGTTGGTAAAAAGCTTGCACTGCGTCCTTGGTGATATTGTCGTCGTGGTCCACCGGCAAACTTCTTGCTGGTGGCTGCTCAGACCAATACTCTTGCAGGTAGTGCGGCACGATCGGCGATGGTGGTCGTTCTTGAATTGCATGCCTTTGCCACATTTGAACCCTTTCAGATGTGGCAACGAATTTGTACCCATTGACCGGATCACCAAATTCGTAGAGGGGCCCACTATTGGAGCGGGATGGGCCTGTTACAGGAGGGTTGTTGTGGTGAGGGCGGATTCTCTTTTCACTCGGCGGCACATGTCGAAAGATCAAAGGCCTGCAAGAATTTTTCACAGCGGGCTTTTGAGCCGTATCCTCTTTGACATGCTTGACATGCTTGACATGCGGTTTATCTACACGTTGGGCACGCTTGAGTGGACGTATAAAGATGGGCTTGGGAAGTGGGTCGTTCTCGTATTCACTGCTGTTATCTTCATAGTCTGAGGAAACATCCATCTAGCGCCATGGAGAGTGCGAGCCTGCGAGCATGCTTGATACATGTTGCAGGAAGGTTTTAAACCCTCTGCACAAGATTTTGTTCGGAGTGGGAAAAAATAACTTCTATTGGACAAGTCCGGAGTCGAACCGAAGACCTCCCCCATGCTAAGGGGGCGCGCTACCAACTACGCCACATGCCCTAGTGAATTCATGCTGATGATTCGAACGGACATGCCCCATGACATGACACGAGAATGCAACCATATCTGTATGTAGTTTTATCTTTGAACGGAACGGCTTGTTAATAGTCAACTTCACTCAATGCATACTTTAGCAGCACAAGTGGATCCCAAGAAGCTTTGGAAGGTGCGATAAATTATGCACGACTCTTTCCACTTTTGACGACAACCTCGTTAGGTTTTATATCAATTCCACGTCGAACTAAAGCTTTCTACGTGATAAATCATTTCTCGCTGTCTGATGGTTTTTCTATAAATGCCGTCCTGCAAAACGGCTCCTTTGGATGTCAAGAATGGGGCCATAAACTTTGCGAAAGCCCTGCAAAGTCGACACCTGGAGCTCTTTGCGACTTTCAATCTGGTTTGGATAATTGGGCTCGGATGTTCGTTGTCTTGATCTCCTCTCCCTGGGGTGGGGTGTGGTCCTTGGTTTCCCTGCATATGGATCACTTCCAGTCTCGGATTTTTTTTCAACCATCGCCGAACTCACAAAAACTATCGCTCAGTTTCTTGACAGCGTCGACGCACCTGCGTAGATTGGATGAATTTTTCGTGTACTCCCTTGTTGAGAAGCATGCATCTCTGAATCAGAGTATATTTTCCTACCCACTTTCTTTCCCTCCATTCGCTGAGGTCTCCATCGCTGTCCATTTTCAATACGGTCCACAGTGTCAGGGTTGGCAGTGAAGTAGCGGCCGTAACCGAGTAATCGTGCTTGATCATCCTCTTATATTAGAGTCTGCACATGCGGCTGTTCTTTTGGAAAAAGAGTCAAAAGCCGTGGCTGCGCGGCGCTGCGACGTTGGTAATCCCAATGCTGCCGCTCTGCGGCGCTACCAAATGTCACGCTTCGATCCCAGATAAGATCCAACTAACTTTGAATTGTCGTATGCATCTGGAGATCCCCCCTCGTCTGGTTGCCGTATCGAGCCGTCGCATTGCAAAAAGATTCTCGATACATATTTTCTTCGGAGTTCCGGTTAAAATACAAAGACGTAAGGCCACGGCAGGCAACTGCATATCAATATCATTTCCACCTCTCTTATTTCGTGTTTTTCACGTATGTTTCTACTATTTCATATTATACTTTCTAAAAAATTCAATCATTCATCGCCTCCCGCGCCCCACGTATATTCTTTCCTCATTCACAACTTCCAAACCACTCACAGCCGTCCGCTGCTCATTAGAAATACATATAATTTACACGTTCAACAGAAGAGACACCACCACCTGTACCAAAAAGGCTTCAGAGCCATGGCGGCTCTCTCCTCTGCGATTTCCTGTCTCAACAAATCCAAATCCACCTCTCTACGGCCTGTGTCCAAGTCCAGCTGCGACGCTGGAATAAACAGCTTCCAGTTCTTCTTCCAGACCTTGTGGAAGAAGTACATCGCCAGCACGATAGGCAGGGCCAAGTAACCCTGGAAAAACAGGTTCGCGCTGGGCGTCGATCCTGGGGGAAACAACGACGAGTAAAATGTGGCAGCCAGCTCAAGAATGCAGATGAAAAACCCCCAGTAAGACCCCCAAACGCCGAATGGCGATACAAAGGTCAACTCGTCCGTGGACCTGCCCTGAACGGCCAGACCGCGACGGAAACGTAGGTGGCACAGGCAGATGGCTGCCCATGTGAACAGCGAAGACAGACCAGAAATGGCCAACAACCAGTCAAACACTATATCCTCCTTGTCCGATTGAGCCACGAAACCAATGAGGCCAAATGCAGCAGTGACCGCAATACCAACCATGGGTCTACCCATACGGTCGATGAAGCAAAAGATCTTGGGCAAGAACCCCTGTTCTCCCAGCGCGGCTAGAGTTCTCGAACACGCGTAGATGGCAGAGTTACCGACAGACACCACCGCAATACAGATGACCACGTTCACCACCGAGGGCAACCCGCTGACACCTTGATTCCTGATGGCAATGACAAAGGGCGAAGCGGCGCCATCCGCAGACGACGATCCAATGAGACGGTCGTCGTTGTAGGGCACCAGCATACCGATCAGCAGCAGACACAAGATGTAAAACATGGTGATTCTCCAGAACACCTGCTTGGCGGCCGCTGGCACATCCTTACGGGGGTTGGCTGCCTCCGCAGCGGTCAGCCCCACCAACTCACTACCGGCAAACGAAAACGCCGCCGTCACGAACACAGAACAGAACCCCTGAAACTGCTGCCCCGCCGTCGTACCCACAAACGCACCCGGGTGGTACCAGTAACGCGCACCGATGTAGCCGGTCTTGGGCCCACCACCACAGATGAAAACAATCGCCATGATGATGAATCCGATAATCATAAGCACTTTGCAGATGGAAAAGATAAACTCCGCTTCACCGTAAGCACGCACACCAAACATGTTGATCGATACAATAACCACCCAGAACAGCGCGACAAACCCATCACGGTACTTTGCGGGCGTGTTCCAGAAGTTGACCGTGATCGACGCCGCCACAATCTCCAGCGGCAGCACCACCAGCCATTGCAACATGTAGTTGAAGTTGTTAGCAAACCCAAACGACTCGTCGATGAACCTTGTCGCATACGTCGTGAAACCACCAGACACGGGGAATGCGATGGCCAACTCGGCCACAGACATCACCATCGCGTAAATCATCGTACCCGAGATAAACCACCCAATCACAATACCAGCAGGCCCACCCGTACGCAGCGCAGTACCACTACCCACAAACAGACCCGTACCGATCGCACCACCAATAGCAATCATCTGCAAATGACGGTTCTTCAGCGTGTGCTTCAGCGGCGCACGTGCCGTTGCAATTGCAATCCTCTCCGCCTCTGTCAGAGAGGGGTCCAGCTCCGGCATTTCCACCGGTTTGAACGAGTCTCTGATCTTCTGCCAGCGAGTGCGCTCTGGGCCCTCCTCGTCTAAGGGCTCATTGTCGTAGTTGTCCAAGGATGCGGACGTACCTGGCTCCTGGGCCATGTACTCCACCTCGACATTACCTGCCTCCACGTCTTTCTGAGGGCTGTAATCCTCTTTTTCGAAACTCATCTCCTTGTTACGCTTTGTCCACTACTCCGAGTGTTGAGGCTTTCTTCAGCCGCTACTACTACACATCTTATATACCTGACTGAACCACTGCTTATCACCCAGTTCCGGCTGATAGCAAACTACTGTGAGAACTATTCTGTGGGGCCCCTTCTGTTACGATTAGAGGTCCCGTCCTTAGTGGTGAGTTCAGTATCACGAGGACGAGATGCGATGAGATGAGTTCGAGATGTGAGTTCTTTGTTGTGTCGAAAATGCCGTGGCTGCAAATGTGTGGGTTGCTGCTACGCTAATCGTGCCGTCTCGGGCCTCCGCTAACAGACATAATTAGCGACGAGGGCCGCGGCGCTATCAGAAGTTACCAGTACGAGTTAGAATGAGCAAGAGTGCGCACCAACAGGGCACTAACGGGGCATCAAATGGGCACCAGTGCGGATCAGTGGCCGTGGTGACTATCTAAGACAGCGGGTAGCACCGCCATGTGCAAAATTGGAGTGAGATTTACCATCATTAGCATGCGATAGGACCTCCCGCCGCATCATATAATCAGGACAGGAGAAGATAGATAAGTGAAGTGCCTAATTTTTAGTGCCTTGGCACTTGCATGCTAACAATAAGAAAAGTGTTTCTTTTTGTTACGGTAATGCCGGGCGGTGCTAGGAGGCAGGGACCCCGTGATGAGAGATTCGAGAAGCATTACTGATGTGTACAGAAGGGGTTTGCGATATATGAATGTGTGGCACGTGGCGTCGTGGACGTCATACGATAATCGCACGTGACCGGGCTGTGGCTCACCGCTTCGCTTCGATCGCTTCGCTTCGATCGCATCGCATCGCATCGCTCTGACAAAAGCCCTTCTCTGTGGTATCGCGCCGGCTCACCAATACACAGGCAGGTGTCACAACGCCCAGATGGTCAATCTCAACACTGTACCGGCGAGAAACGGTAGGAAGCACTACCTGGCGTTGGGGCTCGAGGGATCGGCGAACAAGCTGGGCATTGGCATTGTCAAGCATCCCGTTGTGCCGCAGCACGAGCATGGGGACGCATCGTACCAATGCCATGCAGAGATCCTCGCTAACATCAGAGACACGTACGTGACGCCAGCGGGCGAAGGGTTTTTACCCCGAGACACCGCCAGGCACCACAGGAACTGGTGCGTAAGACTCGTGAAGAGGGCGCTGCAAGAGGCAGGTGTCACGGACCCATCGAGCGAGTTGGACGTGATTTGCTTCACGCGGGGGCCCGGGATGGGGGCGCCGCTGCACTCTGTCGTCATCGCCGCCAGGACATGCTCGCTGCTCTGGGGTGTGGCACTCGTCGGAGTGAATCACTGTGTGGGCCACATCGAGATGGGCAGAGAAATCACGGGGGCCGCGAATCCGGTGGTGCTGTATGTTAGCGGCGGGAACACGCAGGTGATCGCTTACTCCGAGAAGAGGTACCGAATCTTTGGGGAGACTCTCGACATTGCCATTGGCAACTGCCTGGACCGGTTTGCACGTACTTTGAGGATCCCCAATGCGCCGTCTCCGGGGTACAACATCGAGCAATTGGCACGGCAGTGTGGCAACAAGGAGACACTGGTGGAATTGCCGTACACGGTGAAAGGGATGGACCTGTCGATGAGCGGTATCCTGGCTTACATCGATACGCTGGCGAAGGATCTGTTCAGGGGGAACAAGAAGAACAAGATCTTGTTCGAGCCCAAGACCGGCGAACCAAGGGTCAGCGTGGAGGATCTGTGCTACTCGCTGCAGGAGAACCTATTTGCCATGCTTGTGGAAATTACGGAGCGAGCCATGGCGCACGTCGACTCGAACCAAGTGCTGGTGGTGGGTGGTGTCGGGTGTAATGAGCGTTTGCAAGAGATGATGGGCCAGATGTGCGCCGATAGGGCCAAGGGGCAGGTGCATGCGACCGACGAGAGATTCTGCATCGACAACGGTGTGATGATTGCGCACGCGGGGCTGCTAGAGTACAGAATGGGGCAAGTGGTTACCGATTTTAACGACACGGTCGTGACGCAAAAATTCAGGACCGACGAAGTGTACGTGGGGTGGAGGGAATAGCAAGCTGTAACGATATTTTCTTTTTACGTATGTTTATTTTGATTTTTGTATCGTCACCACCGCTTAGCGAAACTTGGCTGACCACACGAAACAACGCCAATGTCTGAGACGCTGGATGTGTGCCTCGAGGAGATCTCCAAGTCGATAGATTCGATAAATACGCTCTACTTCAAGCCACCGGGCATCTTCCACAACGCAGTGGTTCACGATGGTAGGGGCAACAGTTACAGCAGCATCATCACAAAGCTCATCAGGGATTGCAACCCGCGAGAGGAGCTGTCGCTGTTCGGCGTAGACCCTAAGCGGAGGATCCCCACGAGGAAAGACGGCAAGGAAGGCGTCCTGGACTATCTGGCCGAAAGAGACGTCAATTTGAGGCGGAACCGGCGCATTGGACTCCCCGATGAAAAGCCAGTCATACACGTCCCCAAGGAGTTCTACTTGAAGCAGCACAACCAGGCTCTGGCCGCCAAGCGTCAAAAGACCACTGCGCTGTTCTTTGACCTCGACGCGGCCACGGGCGGGGCAGCTGCTGGCAGCGATCCCGGCATATTCGAATTGCTCGATGCCAAATTGAAAGACCCGGAGATCTCCAGGCTGCTCTACGCTCTACGCAACGGTAGCGTCACATTCGAAGGCGGTACAGATGAGGAACAAACGACTACCATGTTCGTAGAGGATTTCCCCACAGATTCTCTTTTAAAAGTGCTAGAGGAAGTCTCGAATCAATGGCCGCTCAGCGAGTACAAGGAGACCTATCTGCAGCGCCTGAGAAGCTACAACGATTTGGATGCAGAGATACAGCTCATGCGCCGCGAACTACAGCTACAGGATGATCAATTGCAAGCACAGCTGCAGTTCCAGCCATCTTCGTCTCACATCGTGGGGCGGCTGATCGAAAAGGAGCAGAAAGAAGTGGAACTGTTGGAGCAAGAGATTGCTGGGCTGGAGCAAGAGATGCGAGAATAGATAGGTGTAGATAATACTTTTGATCTTTTGTTATTATTATTTTTTTTTTTTTTTTTTGGAATTTTTTTTTTTTTAGGATTTTTGAACTTTTTTCTTCTCTCTGCCAATCTTTCAACATGTATTCTTTTTGAAAGGAGCACGATCCCAAAGGCCGAATGAACTTTGTGCTTGATCTACACAAAAAGTTCAAACAGTTTGAATAAAGCAGGAGTCCGAACAAACGCTTGAAGCACTCCTTGAGAGCGTCTAAATTGAAATCCCGCGTTGCTCCTCCCCCCCTGTCACTGAAGGAAATTTTTTGAGCACACACACAACGAGTGTAAGATGTCCAATGATGAACGGCTCTCTCAGCTAGGTACAGCTCTTTCTACCACTGCGGCAGCACTATTCGGAACGCAGAACCTGGAGGATACGATTCTATCGTACAGCAGCCCTTACAAAAGAGTCTTACACCAGGCGATGACAAATTTGGGTAGCGATGGAGCAGTGGTCAATGTCAGGGGCCGCAAGGATGGTGGAGCAGGTTCGTTCCAAAGCTTAAAGTCCACGAATGGCAAGAGCTTCTTCAAGAACTCATTTGCTGACTCCAAGACCAGTTTCAAAGTTTTGAGTTACTTAAGCGATGATCAACTTAGGGATATACCGGGGAAATTCGACGGTACCAACCTGTCGCTAACCAACAGGTTGTTGACCCAGGAGGGTGAGTCCTCAAAGGGTAAGAAAGGGAATACAAAGATGGAGCCCACGTTGTTCCAAGGCTTTGAAGCCTCCTTGCCAGTGATTAACGAAACATTAGATAACGGAGATAAGATTTTGAAAGGCGGCAAGGACTCCAAGGCAATTGACGATCATGCTCACAATGATGCACCAGGTGGAGATGCTGCTGACTTTAACGATCAATTCACCCTTCCGCAGAGCGCGGACCCGGATGCTATCACCAACTCCTACTCTTTGGAGTTTCTCAAGGGTTTTAGCAGTGACGTGGTGGACAATTTAGATCTGTTAGAGATTCAAAAGAAAGTGGCAGCTAGTGAAATACGAGAGTTGGATTACAAGTTGGAAAAATTGAAATTCATGCGCGAGCTTGTTTTCAAGAGAATAGCAAAGATCGAGCAAAACGAGCTGTTTCTTGAAAACAATTTAAACGTGGCAAAGGATCGCATATCATTTTTGCAAGAGTACGGATTGCAGAGGGAAGATGAGGAGAAGGAAAATAGGGACCATGAGTCCGACGGGCCAAAGACGGTCGGGGAATCGCGAGTCGGAAAGAAAAGCGAAACGGTGTTAAACGCCCATGAGAGTAACGAAGACGATGAGAACGTGGAACTTGGCTCCCCCATGTTGAGTAAATCAATTTATCAAAAGCTGAAAGTGACTGACGAAAAACCATCTAAAAAGCTGCACGACTTTTACAACGACAAGCATAAAAAGCACAGAAAGACGTACCCAACATTGCAGCAGTACTATAGCAGGGGTTCCGAAATTAGCTCTTTCAAGCGAGCCCATGACGAAAGCATCATATGTCTGGATTTTGATGTGCCGTTTGGCACACTGTCCACAGCAGGCCACATGGACCATTCCATTAAGCTTTGGGACCTTTCCAAAAGAAAGCAAGTGGGTCAAATGACAGGTCATCATGCAAGTATCAGCTGCATGCAGTTGGACAATCAATACAACATGGTCATTTCAGGTGGTAGAGACGCTGTTTTAAAGTTATGGAACCTGAGTTTGGCTTTCCAGCTCTATCAAGAGGACAATGAATTGGCGTCCCATACTAATACTGCATGTGTGTATACGTTTGACTCTCACGTCGATGAAATAACTGCGCTGTCCTTTGATTCCGGCCATCTCGTCAGTGGGTCCCAAGACCGCACGTTTCGCCAGTGGGATTTGACCACTGGTAAATGTGTGCAGACCATCGACGTAAGCTTTGCTTGCCGTGGGAGCTCTGGGAAATCACTCGCTAGCAGCTCTCTACTTTCGCCTGTGGCCGAAACTCCTGTCATAGGTGCGCTGCAATGCTTTGACGCTGCATTGGCAACTGGTACAAAAGACGGCGTAGTCAGACTATGGGACATGCGCTCGGGTAAAATCATCCGGTCTCTAGAGGGTCACACGGACGCCATCACGACCCTCAAATTCGATTCCAAGAACCTCGTGACCGGATCCTTAGACAGAAGCGTCAGGATATGGGATTTGAGGACGGGCGCCCTTGCAGACGCCTTTGCCTTCGAGTCCCCAGTGCTCAGCCTCGACTTCGACCTGCAAAATATCGTTACTGCAGTAGGAGAGAATGGCGTCAAAGTCTTTGACAGAGAAAATGATAAACACTGGGTATGCGGGCAAGGAGAGGGAGAAGATACGCCAACATCTCAGTTTGTCAAATACAAGAACGGCTACATGGTTGACGGTCGCAGCAACGGTGATGTGAACATCTGGGCAATCTGAAAAATAGCAACAGAAAATGGAGAAAAAAAGTTCCTACACACCAAAACGTAACAGAAAGCATATATTCCCCCGTGTAAATAAGCATAATAAAAAAAGCACCATAACCTCACTAATCCCTTGGGAGGTTTGACGCCTATTTACTGTCACTTCATCGGTAATTTATCTTGTTACCCGCATTTTTCTGAAGTGGCGAAAAAATTGGAAAAAAAAAAAAGGCCATCGTTAATGTAGAAAATCTGTCATGTAGGCATTCAAAATAAATATTTAACTGGATCTACAGTTCATTCAGGCCCTCAACACGCCCCATAGACTCTCTAGATCCGTAAGGAATTAGCACAATGAATTTTGGTAACCAGACACCTACCATTGTGGTTCTCAAAGAGGGTACCGATAGTTCTCAGGGCCGCGGCCAGATCATTTCCAATATCAATGCCTGCATAGCGGTGCAAGAAACTCTTAAGCCCACACTGGGGCCACTGGGATCTGACATTTTGATTGTTTCTGGTAATCAAAAGACTACAATCTCGAACGACGGGGCGACAATTTTGAAATTGCTCGATGTTGTGCATCCTGCGGCAAAGACCCTGGTGGATATCTCTAGAGCACAAGATGCTGAGGTCGGTGATGGTACCACTAGTGTTACCATTCTGGCTGGCGAATTGATGAAGGAGGCAAAGCCATTTCTGGAGGAGGGCATATCGTCACACATCATCATGAAAGGTTACAGGAAGGCCGTTAGCCTTGCCGTGGCCAAGGTTCAAGAAATGGCTGTGGATATCTCTGTGAAAGGTGGTGAAAACAGGGAGTTATTGGAACGTTGCGCCAAGACGGCTATGACGTCGAAACTAATTTACAAGAACGCTGACTTCTTCGTGAAGATGTGTGTGGATGCCGTGCTTTGCCTGGAGAGAGGTGATTTGGATGACAAGTTGATTGGCATCAAGAAGATACCCGGCGGTGCCATGGAGGAATCAATGTTTATCAACGGTGTGGCATTCAAGAAGACGTTTTCGTATGCTGGTTTCGAGCAGCAACCAAAGAAATTTAAGAATCCCAAGATTTTGAGTTTAAACGTCGAATTAGAGTTGAAAGCTGAAAAGGATAATGCAGAAGTACGCGTGGAGCATGTAGATGACTACCAGGCCATTGTAGATGCTGAGTGGCAGTTGATTTTAGACAAATTAGAGCAGATTGAAAACACGGGAGCCAACATCGTTCTTTCAAAACTACCCATTGGAGATTTGGCCACCCAATTTTTTGCCGACAGAAACATCTTTTGTGCAGGTAGAGTCGGTGGTGACGATTTGAACCGTGTTATCCTGGCGGTGGGTGGCTCCATACAATCCACAACGACGGATATAAGAGCTGAGTACCTAGGTACGTGTGAAGTGTTTGAAGAGATCCAAATAGGGTCGGAACGTTATAACCTATTCCAAGGTTGCCCCAAGGCCAAGACTTGTACATTACTTTTGAGAGGTGGTGCCGAGCAGGTGATTGCCGAGGTGGAAAGATCACTACACGATGCGATCATGATCGTGAAAAGGGCCCTGCAGAACAAATTCATTGTGGCGGGCGGAGGTGCCACTGAGATGGAAATATCGAAGTATTTAAGAGACTACTCGAAGACTATCGCTGGTAAGCAACAGCTAATCATCAATGCATTTGCCAAGGCCCTGGAGGTGATCCCCAGACAACTTTGCGAGAATGCAGGGTTTGATGCCATCGAGATTCTGAACAGATTGAGAATGGCCCACAGCAAGGGAGAAAAATGGTACGGTGTCGATTTCGAGATTGAGAGCATCGGTGACAATTTTGAGAAATTTGTATGGGAACCCGCATTAGTGAAGATTAACGAATTAAACAGTGCCACCGAGGCTACCAATTTGATATTATCCGTAGACGAAACCATCACGAACAAGGAATCTTCCCCTGCCAACGCTGGCATGGCGCCACCACAGGGCAGAGGAAGGGGTATGCCGATGATGCAATGAAGTCTTGTTCTTTTTTTTACCATTAGTAATTACATAATGTAATTTTATTACCGCTACTACTACTACTACTATACAAGCTTTTCTCAAAAAGAGAAAAAAAAACATCAACCGCGCAGGGCACGCAGCCTCTGCGCCAGCTTGTCCTCCTTTTCCTCTTTGACCTGCGGTTGTTCTATCTCAGGGAGGTTTTCCAAATTAGCCTGTTGTTTCAACTCGAGCCCATTCTCATCTGCGACTCTGTTCATCAGTTCGTCGACTTTATCTCCGTCCACTATGACGGCGTCAGAGCTGCTCCCCATATCTTCGTAAACATTGACACTTGCGTCCAGGTCCTCAAACTGCTGCTCAAACTTGTCCATGATCATAGTGATCTGCTGCAGGTTCATACTCTGTAGGGCCTTGTCCATGCCACGGCACACGGATCCCATCGATCCCGACACCTGTCGCATCGTCACGGCGGTCTGCACCCTGGAGGCGACTGAATCGACCCTGGAGGCCAGCTTCAGCAGTTGCAACCTCTCGTTCTTCTTTCTAATCGCATTGGAGGCGTATATCCTCGCGATCTCTTCGCTTTCGTTGAGGGCCTTCTTCAACTTTGCAGACTCCTGTCTTTCCTCCTTTGCAGCTCTTAGGGCCTGTTTCTGCAGCTGCTTCGAAGTGAATTTTAGTTGGAACAGGGTATTCTCCAATCCGGCCTGGTTACGAAACATTTATTTGTTCTGCGTTTCTGTGCTTCTTGTATCGAAAGGGGCCGGACGCCCTTCAACTTAACTTTAGTTTTATCTTGTTTTTTTTCTAGTTGGGTCAAATCGACCGATACGAATTACAATATATGAGGAATTCTAGTACGGGAGAAATATGTAAAGAGTCGTAGAGATTCATGCAGCATTGAGAGGGTTCAATGTTTGAGCTGCTGGAGCTCATCTTGCAGAGAGCCGCATTTTTCGTCCAGCTCAAAGATGTGTCTTTTGTACAGGTCCGTGACGAGCTCTAACTCGTTGATTCTTGTCTTGAGCCTTATGATTTCCTCCTCGTTTCGCAGTTGGACACTCAGAGACGCATTGGCAGGTGCTGGGGAGCCCACCCTGGGCAGCGGGGGCGGTGGCGGCAGTGGGATCGTCGTCATGGCCCTCTGAGGGGGCGAGACCGGGTTGTAGTGAGTTGTTCCTCGTACTGCGGCGGCAGTGCCATCGGCCAGCGCGATCTGTTGTTGTTGGGTGGAGGCGCCCAGCACGTCGCTGATGGAGGACATGTGGTAACCCTTCGGATTCTGCGGCAGCATGCTGGGGGAAGATATGGCGGAGTGTCCGTCGAGCATCGTCGCCGGTGGGGGTAGTGGCGAGTGCTTGGAGTTTGACCCCAGCAGGCTCGAGAGGTGTGGCAGAGGCGTCGGGGAGCCGATCTCGTTCCTGCTTCTCGATTTCGGCATGTGGTTCGAGTCGCCCGCCATGATGTTTTCGAGAGTACTGGCCGCTGAGCGTACATCAGACTCACCGTTGTTGGGAGGAGCGTCCGCCGTAGTGGTGCTGGCGCTACGCTCCGCCTTGACCCTCTTGTTACCTCTGCTGCTGCTGGTGGGCCTGGTCTCGTCGTGTCTGCGTCTCCTGTCGTCGCCGGGGGTCCCCTTGGGGCTGAGGGGTGCGTCGCCGCCAGCTGTATGTGTGTCGTGGTGGTTCTGGTAGTGATTCCCCTTGCGATTTCTCGACTTGATCACATCGGTCTTAAGGCTTATCGGTCTGGGTCTACCGTGCAGTTTGAGAAAGAGGCCGCAGGCATTGCAAAGCACAGCACCGTTTTCGTCCCGCCGCCACAGCGGCGTGGTTACCGTGAAGCAGTTTTTGCAGACGGTGTTGCTTCCGTTGGCGCTGCCGTTGCCGTTGCCGTTGCCGTTGGTGCTGCCGTTGCCGTTGCCGTTGGAGGAGGTCCCGCTGGGGTTCTTGGCAGCAGCCTTGGAGGAGAGCGATGAGGGGGACAGCGACGGGACATCCGAAGAAGAAACTGAAGAGGCGTCGCTGCCTGTCATACTGGGTAGGTTCTGGGCTCGATTTTCAACCTGTTGTGACTTTATTTCGTTTTATCTAACTTTATCTGTCTTTTATCTGGACTGCAACTTTATGGTTTGATCGATTATTTTTTTTTTTTCACCACTTGGAATTTTCAATTTTTTTCACTGCGAGCAGCGAGCTGCGAGCAACGAGCAACGAGCCACGAGCTACGAGCGCCAGCGAGTAGCGAGTGGGCGAGTGGCGGGAGACTACGCAGGCCAGCGACTGCTCTGCGGCGATGGGCGGGCCAGCACCGCTTCGCGCGGAGGCCCGCTTCCCCCTCGCAGCAGGTCAGCCACCATCACGTGCAAGCATCTGTGTCCAATGGCAACTTCCAAAAAAAAACCAAGAGCACATTCGAGACGCTGCACATGCATTATCCAGACTTATCCAGCATCATCGATGACCAAACGGCTAGGAATCAAATGGTGTCAATTGGTAATCGCAGATACGCGCGGCGAGGCGAGGCGAGACCGTCTGATAAGAAGAGGCTGCTGCGTGCGGAGCGAGCGGTAAACGAGGGAGCCCTGCCGTGCGATGGCACGTGAAGCGGCACGTGAAACGACACGTGAAACGGCGCACCTGAAACACACAAACGGCCGAAACAACGCATGTTTCATGTGCCGCCGCGCACGCACGTGCCCCGCCGCGCCCCCCCCACGCACGCACCCACACCCCGGGCTTCCTTTCCTCGACTTCCTCTCTTCTCTCTCTTGCAACGTCCAAGTGACTCCCCGTCTCCAGCGCACACAGGTGAGTGAGTAACAAGGTGCCCAAAGACTCGATGGGCATCCCGTCTAGCAATATAAAAATGGTATGGTGATCTCTCACTGCAGCAGCGCGTGAAGAAGAGCTGCCCCTCCCGCACGCCCCCACGCTCAACACTCCAGACGACGCTGTTCACCCATCAATGCAATCCACAATTGATGAATCGGGTGCCCGCGTTTGTCAGAGTCAACGAGAACAGGAGCACGAGAAGGGACTCCTCTTTTCCCTCTTCGCAGCCGCTGCGTATTCCGGCGCTGCCCCCTTCATCACATGCTAACGAACTACATGACGTATTACGCGCGCAGGACCGCGAGGCTCGCATCAGCAGCACAAATATCTCCTCCAACTTCTACGTGATCACGCAGTACATTTTGCAGGCGTACTTCGGGGTTCCGTTCGCGGAGCTGGGCGGCCTCAGACTGGTAGACCTGGTGGTGGACCCGACGTATGTGGAGTCGCTCACGCTGCGCAAGCTCAACGAGAGCACTGCGGTCAAGTCGTATGAGTACTTCAACACGGTGGGGAGGCAGGAGGACATCACACGGTGCCCCGTGTTCGCGCTGGCGACTTATTTCGTCATACGGTGGTCGCATCCGAATCCGCCCATCACGCTGGACAATTTTGAGCGGGTATCGCTTCTGGATGCCGGGGCTCTTTCGCTGGACAGGGGGTTCCAAGAGGTAGCTGGAAGCGCGTTGCAGCAGGGAGGGGTACAGAGGGCGGAGTCGTTTGAACCTGCGGAGGAGCTGGCCGGGGTGATCTTTCCCTGGTTGCCGTCGCTGCGGCAGGAGATGGAACTAGTGGACCGCACGAATTACAAGCTGCACTCGTTTGTGGAGCTGTTTGAGTTCGTTGCGCGGACCATTGTGCAGGACCTGAGGTACCTGCAGCAGCAGCCGACGCTGCTGCCGAACATTGTGACGTTTGTGGTGAAGTTTATTCCGGAGCTGTTCCAGAGCGACAGGTTCCGGACGGGGTCTGCTGCGTCGGTGACGCCGCAGCAGCAGCAGCAGCAGCGGCTGCCGCCGCCAGACCACCAGTACCTGGAGCTGTCGCGACGGCTCACCACGGAGAACGTGAGGCTGGGGCAGCAGATCACGCAGCTCAAGACGGATCTGGGCAACGTGCGGTACATGTGCGACCAGATTCTGCGGTTGCAGCGGCAGGTGCTGCGGCAGCAGGATGCTGGTGCCGGCGCACCTGGTGCCAACGCACCAGGCACAGCCACGGGCACCATCCCTGGTGCCGCCAGCTTTAGCCTCGGCGGCGGAGGCGGGGGTGCCGTTGCGGGCGCGTCGTCTCTCCTCAGCAAGCTTGTGCAAACCACGGAGGACCCCACGCGCAAGCGTAAGCTGCCGCCACTGGCCACGACTACTGCACATGCACAGGGTACGAGTCCGTTCCCGCTCTCGCCTCCGCCGCGCGCCGAGTCGCCGCACACGACGAAGCGGCTACGTTCCGAGGAAAGGCCGACGCCGTCGCAGACGGCGCTCGACATGCTACTCTCGAGGACGGCCAGCAGCCCCCGGTTCCCGTCGCTGCAGGTCAACGTCTCGAGGGGTGCCTCGCGGTACTCGAGCCCGACGGCGTTTGGCGGTCTCAGCGGCTCGCCCAACACGGCGATGCTGCCGCCCGTGTCGCTAGTGGCGCGGACCGCGCAGCCACGGCGTGTAGATGCGTTGGCCGAGATGGCGGCCACGGAGGCTGCTGAAGATGCGGAGGCGGCTGCGGATGCGGGTACCGAGGCAGATGCGGAGGCAGAGGCAGAGGAAGAGGAAGAGGAAGAGGAAGAGGCAGAGGCAGAGGCAGAGGCTGCCAATAGTGTTTCGGGCACGCCCGTGGAGCCTCCGGCAGAGGCTCGCGACGAGGAAGAGTCCCCCAAGCCGCTGAGTCCCAAGTCTGCTGCCCCGGCGCCAGCGCCTTCGGCGCCTGGCGCCGCCGCGTCGGGCGCACCCAGGAAACCGGGCGAAAAATTCGGCCCCAACAGGCACATCAAGTACAAACTGTCCAGAGACAACAAGACGATCTGGGACCTCTACACAGAGTGGTACATCGGCCTCAAGGGCCACTCGTCCATCAAGAGCCTCATCGAAACCTACGGGTTGAGACGCTGGAAAGTGACCGAGGATTCGCACTTTTTCCCCACCAGAAGAATCATCATGGACTACATCGAGATGGAATGCGACAGGGGTATCAAGCTGGGCAGATTTACCAACCCGGCTCAGCCGCGCGAGGATATCCGCAAGATCATCGTCGGCGACCTGGAAAAATTCCGAATCAACAACGCGTTGACGCTCAACTCGCTGTCGCTGTATTTCAAGAGGCTCACGCGGGAGAACAACGAGATTTGTATCTTCCAGAATTTTAAGAACTGGGCCGTAAGGGCAATGACCGACGAGGAGAAGATCAGGTACTGCAAGAGACAGCACATGAGGGAGAACATATAACGAATGATAAGTAACGACTTCTGTAATATTCACTCTACTGCCCTTTTGTTGTTGTTGTTGTTGTTGTTGCTGTGCCGTGTATATATGTTTGTTTATTTATCTTATCGCGGGTTTGTTGTCGTTTCGTTGTTGTCGTTTTTTTTTTCCAACCTGTTTTTCGCCTTTTTATCCCTCCGCCTAAATATCGCTCCTGCATCGAATAGCAAATATTGCAACGACCTCCAACTTCATAATAAAAACCACCCACCCATTGCAACCAACTCTCACCGCTCAAGCCTCCCTCCCACCGTCCCCTTCACCTCCACCTTCCGCTCCGCCCCACACTCATTGCCATGCCCAATGAAAAATTTACCATACCGGCTAATTTCACCCTATTGCAGTCGTTACAACTGCTCTACTCCATAGTGGCATCCCAATGCGAAAATTATGAAAAGCAGACCGCTAACTTGGAACTGGGTATCGGCGACCTGGCCAAAATCTACCGCCTGTTCGACAATTTACTCGCCTACATGAACGATGGTCTGTACCGCATCGAGAAGTTCTACAAGTGCCAGAGCACTCTGGCTGAAGCCCTCGCGGGGCAGAAGGAATTAAAGCGCAAGTTCGAAGATCTGCAACTCTTGGGACAGGACATCAGGTTGTCGAGAAGAGAATGCAACAACAGGATAGACGTGCTCGAGCAGATTAGAAACAACCAGAGCGGGATCCTCAAGGGGCTATTTCGGAGCCGCAGCACAAAGCAATGCAAACCCCGTTTCGAAGACGAACAGCACGAGACCGCTGCCATCGAAGCGGCAGAAAAAGTCAGACAAGCCAGAAGGGCCAAGGAGTTGAAGAAGTTGGAACTGGACAAACAGAGGCAGTTGGAACTGGATGCAGAGAAGGAAAAGCATATCGAGACGATGATTAAACAGCAGTTGGAAGCCGCATGGCTCGAAAACGAGAAGGAGGACCACACCGCGGGGAGACGCAGAAATGTCGTGCAAGACCCCGCTGCAAGGAGAAAGTCGTCCTCGGAGAAGAGAACGGTCGTGGTGCCTCATACGGTCAGGAGGATAGAGAGACACAGCATGTATGCCAACGGTGGAGCAGACGATGACCATCCGTCGCATCGGCCCGGTGGAGCCACCAGGCAGGCAGCTGCCTCGGGGGAGGAAAGAGGGGCGCGTACAGTCAAGAACGTGGTGAGGAGCACCTCGGCCGCTTCTGCCGGCGCCTCTGCGAGCAGCGGCGGCGGTAGCACTGGCTCCAAGAAACGCTACGAGTACACTAAACCCGTGGTTCGGCGCCAACAGATCAAATCGCCTCGCGGTTACAGCAGGGCAGCGTCGCCAGAACTCGTCGGGGGCTCGTCGGACTCGAAGCTTCCGCCACACAAAGTGCAGCCACCGAGACGCACCCAGCAGCAACACCACCAGGCACCTCAAACACCGCCTCAGACCACTTCGCCTCCATCGGCACCGCTCGCCAGCTTTGAGCGTATCACACCATACTCCGACGAGGAAGCCTCTGATGAACAGTCTGACTCGTTGACGGATCACTACATGGGGAGTGCCGCCAACGGTGTGGACCCGCTCGCTTGCCGACAGATCATGAAGGAAATCGTCGTCGCAGACGAACAGATACGCTGGGGCGACATCGCAGGGTTGATCAACGCCAAGAGCTCTTTGAAGGAAACTGTCGTCTACCCGTTCTTGAGACCAGACCTCTTCAGGGGGCTCAGAGAACCCATCAGAGGTATGCTTCTGTTTGGACCTCCGGGCACGGGTAAGACTATGATAGCCCGCGCTGTCGCCACGGAATCGAAATCTACTTTCTTCAGCATCAGTGCGTCGTCTTTGCTCTCCAAGTACTTGGGTGAGTCGGAAAAACTGGTGAGAGCGCTCTTCTACATGGCCAAGAAGATGGCACCTTCCATCATTTTCATCGACGAGATCGACTCACTGCTCACGGCTAGGTCAGACAACGAGAACGAGTCCTCGAGGCGTGTCAAGACAGAGCTGCTGATCCAGTGGTCCTCGTTGTCCAGTGCCACCGCTAATGGGACCGGTGACGAAACGGATAGTCGTGTGCTGGTGCTAGCCGCTACAAATTTGCCCTGGGCCATCGATGAGGCCGCAAGGCGTAGATTCTCAAGACGGCTGTACATCCCGTTGCCCGAGTACGAGACTAGACTCCACCATTTGAAAAAACTCATGTCAAGGCAAAACAATCAGCTCTCCGATGTCGATTTCCAAGTGATTGCCGAAATGACAGAGGGATTTTCAGGTTCGGACGTCACTGCCCTGGCCAAGGAGGCTGCTATGGAACCCATCAGAGACTTGGGTGATAAGCTCGTGGATGCGGACTTTAACAAGATAAGACCAGTCATGGTCAAGGATTTCGAGAAGGCCATGCTCACGATAAAGATGAGTGTATCACCAGCTTCGCTACAGCAGTATCAGGACTGGGCCGCTGGATTTGGTAGCACAGGTGCTTGAACGAATATACCCCCTCACTATACGAATACTAGTACTAATAAATAATAAGTTAAGTTATGATTTTGGATAGAAAATGTGTCGTTCTACAGACGCCGGCGAGAGGGCCTCGAACCTGAACTCGCGCTGTAAAGGGTAACATTAAAAAAGAAAATGTCAATTAAGGCTCAAAACATTTGCCTAAGGGAATAAAGTCTTGCAAAAATTGTGGAGCGTGTTGGCTATGCTGAAATTATTGCCGAACCTAATGCCATTCTTACCAAGGTCAAAAACGTATGTCGCCGCTGTAATAAAATTCTTTTTTAAGACTTCATTTTTTCATAGTAGTTATCTCTCCGAATTCGATTGAGAAAGGTGGCTGCCCAGGATGATATCTTGCCTTAGTAGACGAGTTGTGAGTCTAGTCTTGCTTATAGGTGTGGTATTGGCATTGCTAGTATGTGCACACCAATTGGCGTCTGATTACGGGTACACGGACTCCCTGAGTGAGATGGCCTCGAGGCCGTACAAATGGTACACAGCCGGAGGCAACTCCGCCCAAGAGCAGGCAGAGGGTGCGGTAGCTCCTGCTGCTGAGCCCCAGCCTGTTTCAGATGCTCAAAAGGATATATTGGCCGTGTTGCAGACACCCCTGGTGGATAGGGAGTCCACAGATAGCAAGGTTATCGATGAGATGCTCCGCGAGAGGAAACAGCTTTACGCTGACACCATGCGTAAACCCATTACTGAGCCCAAAGTGGACGGACTGGTGCGTGCAGGTGATAAACAAGCTGGTACTACCAACGCTGTCCTTCTGTGTCTTGTGAGGAACGAAGATTTGGAGCAAATCATCGGGTCCATCCAGGAGCTCGAGGAACAGTTCAATGGCCACTTCAACTACCCTTACGTGTTCCTGAATGATGGTGAATTCACCGGTGATTTCAAAGATGCCATTTCTAAGGCCCTGCCGCCGGGCAGGAAAGTGGAGTTTGGGACCATCGACCCTGAACTATGGAACATGCCTAGCGACGTCGACGAGCAAGAATTTAAAGAGCGCATGGAAAAGCTCAAGAATATCCAGCATGCGGGCCAGGTGTCTTATCATAACATGTGTCGGTTCTACTCCAAGTCATTTTACCACCACCCACTGCTGCAGAAATACAAATACGCCTGGAGGGTCGAACCAGGTGTCCATTTCTACTGCAAGATAAATTACGACGTGTTTCAATTCATGCAGGCCAATGACAAGATTTACGGGTACGTTCTGAATCTGTACGACAGCCCAGAGTCGGTCGAGACCCTATGGGTCAAAACGCTGGACTTTCTCAAGGAACATCCTTCGTACTTGCATCCAAATGGTGCCCATGAGTGGATCAGAGACAACCTGCAGAAACCTCGCAACTACGACATGACTCAGGGTTACTCTACGTGCCACTTCTGGACCAACTTTGAAATCTCTGACATGGACTTTTTACGTTCACCGATCCACGAGGAGTATATGGCCTACTTGGACTCGCAGAAGGGTTTCTACTACGAGCGTTGGGGCGATGCTCCCGTGAGAAGTCTTGCATTGGCCCTCTTTGCCGACAAGTCCAAGATCCACTGGTTCAGAGACATCGCATACACGCACTTCCCCTACACAAACTGTCCCGCTTGTCCAGAGGATTCCACCAGATGCAACGGCGACTGTGTACCTGGACTCTTTGTTCCCTGGGATAACTTGGAAGTGGAAAACTGTCATCCCACCTGGATCAAATATGAGATGTCGCAAGAGGACCTAGACATGTACTAGTTGTATACAATAATCCGCTTTGAGCTAAGCTGTCGATGACATAGTTGGTACTTTCGCGACCCTGTGAGCTCTTCTTTTTTTGAGACGGCGTTGCGAAGGAAAGCCCCGTTAGCAACGGATCTCTATATCAGGTAAGTACAATCTGGGGTCGTTCTCTTATTAATTGTGGGGGAGGAAGGGGCAGTTGTGAACACGAAGGATCATCGAGGCTTGGATTAACACCTACTTCATCATCATTACTTGCTATCAAGGGTGGATTTTCCGAGCCCTCTCTTAGACGACACTGCTCGTTTCAACATACAAAAAACAAACCATAAAGTTTGGCTAGTTTTGAGAGAACTGTATGCCTCAAGTATACTACGTGGTATCTGGTGGGTCTAGCAACGTTAACGGACACTGGCTGAAAGGTTTTCTCCAGAGTAACAACAAAGGTATCAGGTATATTGCTTACGGAGTTTTCACTGCGCTTTCAATCTACGTGTTAGCACCCAGTGTAACCTATCTGATCTTCGGTGAAAAGATGTTTTCCAGGGGAGGCTCTGGATCAAAAAGAAGTGACAAGATCACTACAGGTCTGGTCAACAACAGAAACGATTGCTTTGCCAACTCATCGGTGCAAGCTCTGTCCGCGCTGCCAAGGCTGACGCTCTATTTGAACGATGTGTTAAGTCAGGCTGCTCAGATGGCCAGGAATTTGCAAAAGGAAGACGATGGTGACAAGGGAGTGGAGGGGAAGCCAGAGTCTTCTGAGACCCCTCGTAACTCGGACCCTCAGGATAATACCTTGTCCCAGATGCAGATTGAAAGTGTTGCCACACCCAAGGCTGAATTGAAACAGAACCCTCTAGATATGCACATTAGCAGCATGATCAACGCTTCTAAACATAGACCGGGTTTATCAGCTCTCAAATCTAGTGCCACGATTAACACAATCACGACGCTGAAGGATAATGATGATGGTGATGACGAGACGCCCGCGATGTCGCTGCATGAGGCTGATCAAGACGGCGATACCCCAGTGGACGATTCTCAGATTCCAAGGTTGCCCATGCATAGGTCGTTGGCATCCATGTTGGAGCAGTTACATCGTACCATCACCACGCCGAGAGATCTCTCTGTGAGACCCCTACTGCATTGTTTGGAGGTTATATTTAATGCTAGGATCTCTTCGGGTCAGAATGATGCCCATGAATTGACCCAAGTAATTCTTGAAACTTTACAGAAGGAGAGCCACGAGCTTCGTGAATATTGCCAAAGTCAAAATCTATCTACGACGATACCCGAGATTCCATTTAAGGGCAAAATCGCTGACCATCTAGTGTGCACCGCGTGTGGCAATTCCTCTAAAGTTAAAACGAACCAGTTCATCATGTATCCGCTGGCAGTCCCCCAAGCGCTGCAAGCCAAATTGGCTGACATGGTCTCCGAAAACGAGGTCGAGACAATTGAAGATTACTCGTGTTTGACATGCAAGGTGTCGAAAATCCTAGAGAATGAAAAGGGCCGTGATTCCTCCAAATACTCTGCCGTTGAGCGAAATATCCTTGCGTCTTTGAGCAATGCCCTGCCTAACATGTTAATTAACGATGATCTTTCGGAGGATTTGCTAAACTACATCGATGTCTACAACAAGGACGGATGTGCCCCGAGCATACTGAAGTCCACAATAGTGAAAAGGAACGTAGTGGTAGATGCACCTTCGGTGTTACTGATACACCTGTCTCGTTCGATCTTTAACGGCATGAATTACTCGAGAAACTCATGTGCAGTGAATTTTGAAGAAGTGTTGCAGTTGCAGGAACAAGTTATCGAAAACAACCGGTGTGTGGGGATCAATACGGTGTCATACAGACTGAAATCAATTGTGAAGCACTCCGGTTCCCATTCCCAGGGCCATTACCAATGCTACAGACACAAGCCAGATTTCGTAAAAGACATAGCCACACACGCAGTGATCAACAGGACACCAGTCATCGATGCCAACCTTGTCAACTTCCAAGATCCACGTGCCAGCAAGGAGACAGCTGCCATTGAGATGATGGAGCCACCTTCAAGAATTCCAGGCGATTCACCATCCAACTTAAGCAGTACGTCTTTGATTAGCTCTTCGTCCCCTTCAAATGTGAATCATGCAGAGGATTCAGAGAACTTCAAGTTCGACAACGTCGAGTCCAGCAAGATGTCCAGGAAACCATCCACACTTAAGAAGATAACAAACTTTCTTTCAGGAAAAACGTCCGTTACCCAGAATGTAGACGGCCTGGGCCATTCAGATTCAGAGAGTACTGGTCGTGGTAGGAAAATCACCGCTGGCAGTAGCACAGAAGGCCACAGCAGAAATCCAAGTGCCGTGAGGAGCTCTTCTAGTCGCAGTAGAAACCCAAGCGCCGTTAGGAGCTCTTCTAGTCGCAGTAGAAACCCAAGCGCCGTTAGGAGCTCTTCGAGTCGCAGCAGAACCAGCAGCATGTCTTCATATGATAGGAGTCGTAGTAGGGCAAACAGTGTTTCCTCTGACAGGTCCTCCTCAGATTTCTCAGGTCATTCTTCGGAAAGCCCCAGCAACTGGGGTACGAGCGCTAGTGACACGGATTACACTTCTGTCAACCCAAAGGTTCCCAGAAGCCATTTAAAAAAGATCAAGAGTGTCGTCAAATATCCGTACTGGCTCATATCGGATACCGCGGTCCATGAAGCCAAAACGGAAGAGGTCCTCAATGAAACCAAATGCGTTTATATGTTATTCTATGAGCGCATTGAACCCAATAAGAGGCTTTAGTTAATATGGCAGTCCATATCTAACCTGTATATGTTGTATTTTGTTATGATACGCGTGACTTTAGTATTAGTCTTGAACTTGGGGAATTTATTTTAGGCCAGCCTACCATAAATTCTAAGGCTAGAAAACTTAAAACCAGGGCCATTTAGCAATCGTCAGGGTACACTAGAAGCTTTTGCAGAAAATCTGGAGGTTGTTGTTTTTTACGTAGTTGCTGTTGGGTTGTCATACAGCCGTTTTACTCGTACTGACAAACGTTTTAAACTTTGCCAGCCGAAGAGGTTTAGATATTTTAAGGATAAGACCAATTGAAAACGATGTTGAAGGTATGTGAACAAGGGTGTACGTTGTTGAACGTTGGGATTTCGTACTAACGTAAAAGCCAGAGTTTCAAATTCTCTAAAAGAGAGAGTAGCGGATCTAAGGGAAGGATATCTTCCTCAGACATATCTTCTCCCACGCCGACAGGTGCGAGCGCTAGGAAGTTCAGCAAGGGTAGTTTGTCGAGAAATGTGTCTGCATCTTCCTCACAGTCTGTGTCTTCCTCCAGAAAGAACTCTAAGAGTATGCCAACTCCAGAGAAGATGATAAGGGCACTTTCCAGCTACCGGTCTCAAACACCTGGGCAAGTGTCATTTGTGGAGGGGGAGCTGTTTTTGGTTCTTGATGAAGAAAGAGAATGGTACCAGGCATTGAATCCATCAACTAGAAAACAAGGTGTAGTGCCCAAAAACTATTTCGAGGTGATGGATAAAAGCAAGATGGGTTCGCGGCATACAAGCTTTATGAGCCAACAGGGTGATCAACCCAAAATGGGAACGCTGTATGCCATTGTACTTTACGACTTCCAGGCGGAGAAGAGCGACGAGTTGACGTCCTATGCTGGGGAGAACCTTTTCATATGTGCTCATCACAACTACGAGTGGTTTATAGCCAAGCCTATAGGCAGACTTGGTGGTCCAGGCTTAGTTCCTGTCGGATTTGTTAGTATCATCGACATAACCACAGGTTATTCGACGGGCAACGATGTGAAGGGTGATATAACTTTTGTGAACTTGCCCACTGTGCAAGAATGGAAGAGTAATATTGCCAAATACAAGGCCAGCAACATCAGTCTCGGATCTGTAGAAAATCAGTCCTCTATCCCAACTGCCCAGGGCCGTAAGAGCTTTGGTCCCGATCACGATGTAATAACCAAGGCTGCTGTAGAGTCTTTTGGATTGGAAGATGAGAAATATTGGTTTGAAGTGACGTGTGAGTTAGCCTCAGGAAAGGGTCGTAGGCTAAAAAGGTGTTATCAAGACTTTTACGATTTGCAAGTGAGATTGTTGGATTCATTTCCAGCGGAATCTGGTAAATTGAGGGATCCCAACGGTCAATGGACCAGGCGAATCATGCCCTACATTCCGGGGCCGGTTCCTTACGTGACGGATACAATTACAAAGAAGAGGAAAGACGACTTGAACGTGTACGTTGCTGATTTAATCATGCTGCCCGACTACATTGCGAGATCCGAAATGGTGATGTCCCTGTTTGTAGCTAGGGACAACGGGTTCGACCGCGAGTTCTCATTAGGGTCGAACAACCCGTTTACCAACGGGGGTGTGGAAAGAGGAGAAGATACTGCAGTGTTGGTCAATCCATCTGATACGTTGCGAGGCACCGGTGAGGATAATACTCTAACCGGTGAGGATCTACAACTTTACGAAAAGCTTTCAGAATTGTCTTTGACAAATTCTAAACCGCATTCGAGACCGCCCAGCACACTACCGCCGTCTTTAAAGCCCACAAAGATAAAATTTTACTACAAGGACGACATTTTTGCCCTCATGTTGAGCAGCAACATCACTTACACCGAACTGTGTAGCAAAATTGGCCCGAGAGTCGACACTGAAAGGTTCAGACTTTACGTAAAACTGATGAGTGACGAAGGCGAAGAAATCACGAACGATGAGCAAGTGGCACAAGTGATCCAGGCCAAATTAAAGATCTCTGTCCATGATGTTTAAACGATTGCTTGTATACGTATATTTGTATATATGCGTGTGCTTATGTATCCATATCCACATCACTATCGTACTCGCTGTAACAGGTTTGAGCAGGCCAAGCAACCCCCCAGCGAGTCCGCATCCATTCGAGCCACTGCATATAAGCTAGTTGCTGTGGATCATGCCATGGGATTATTTGCATAGCTTCATTACGCATGGCCTCTCTCAATTTGTCGTATATTAGCCTTTCATCGAAGTAATTCTCATGGGATCGGAGCCTCTGAGCATGTTTCTGCACTTCTGTGGGCATCCTAATCAAGTTGATATCTTCCAAGACATTTGGCACCACTTGTGCCTGGCCCTTAAGCCTCCTGGGACCATCATTAAGGCTCAAATTCTCAAAATCTTGAATCAGCCGCTGTTTTTTGTAATTGTGCAACCCAAGGACATCGGGGCTATGAGATCTCTTCAATTTGAACCTGCTCTGCCGCGACATCGACACCTCAACATAAGCCCACTTAGCATATAATTCGTTCTACTACCGCTACTTGCTAAGTAGTCACTGTGTGTAAAACTTGTGATTTTTCTTCGTTCATTAATCGACGGAACCATACTTTATAAAGCGCTGCGAAATTCTTTAAGCGAAAGGTACAAGGAGCGACATAGAGGACACTGAGCCATAAAATTGAACTGTTCACCAGTTGTTGTGGATCGATTTAATCAAGCACTTGGTGTGTTTGGGAGCAGGAGGATTATATTGACTCTTTTACCCCTTTTCATTTTATTTTAATGTACCATGACGACTAAGGAGGAAGCCAGGACGCTGTATACTCCCCCCATGACAAATCCAAAGTTTGATGTTTCTCAGTCTATCAAGGAATCCTATAGGCCTCGTTTAAGCGTGACGCAAGAAGATTTGCATGAATCTTCGAATGGGAGTGGATTTAGTGGTGCTAATGTTGAGTTAAGTAAAGAGGAGATAGATCAAGAGGTTAACAGTATAGAAGGTCTACCGGTGGATCTTTCAAAGCTGATTGATTTATTCATCAATGACCTGAAGCAGCCCAAATATGTCAAACCGTTGACCATTATCCAGTTGTCTTCGTTGTTTCAAAATTTCTATGTGAAATTCGACAAAGCTTCTTTTAACTATTTAAGCGGGAACATGCCCAGTGGATTTGGTACCAGTCAACCTACGCTCCTGGCTGCCAGGGAGACATTGAGCAGTGGGCTGAGTGGTATTTTTGCCCGTAGCAGAAGTGGTAGTGGAACTTCGTTGAGACGTGGGAGGCGGTCCTCTTCGCTGTTCAGTTCTGATTCTAGCAATGTGACTCCGATGTTGTCACCAGAGGAGATTCAGAAGCAGCTCAAGATCAATGAATTGAACAATTTGAAAATTGACAGGTTCATGGCATTATGTGAGAGGGACGTCTTCAGACGCATCTTGGAAGTAGGTATCTCTGTGGGGTCCCCCTCTAAAGAAGAATTAGTTACCAGAGTGAGCAACCAAAGACATACATTTAAAGTGACCAATCTCTTCAGAAACAGCCCGGAGTTTATCGAATACGACAAGTTGTTGGATGAAAAATTACTGTGTTTGTCTAACTTGGCGATGCATGGTAAAGTGGAAATGGTTCAGTTCTTAAGGTTGCCGGAGCAGGCTACCACACTGGATGGCTTGGACAAATTTCAAGAACTTTTACAGAATTTGGTTTGGCACACGATTGCACCTTGTGAAAAAGTGGCCATGCTTTTGAAGATCCATGAATCGATGACATATTCGCAGGAGATGTCCAACGATGACTTCCTGTCATTGTTAGTTTACTATATCATCATGGTTAGACCAAAGAACGTGTTCCTTAACGCGCAGTTTATCAGGTTGTTTAGGAACAAGAAGAAACTCGTGCAACAAGAACTTTATGCATTGACCAATTTGGAGGCGGCGCTTGTGTTTATAGAAGGGTTGACGCTGAGCGATTTCCCGCCCACGCTACAAGAGCAGCTTTCTGCCAGTGAAAGAGAGACCCTAGAGACGCCGATAAGCAGCAAAGTAAATCTACCTAGCCCCATGAAAACCGGTGGTGCTGCGTCGGGAGTCAACATGGATTCCACTTTGCATGAGGGACATCCGGAAGCCATTAGGTCCAATTCTTACGATGGGCTCAGATTCGCGTTTGATTCATCGTTGCGTAACATTTTCGGTAAGATCAGGTCATACACCCCACCGGTGCAACCGATAAACCTTCCTCGAAGTAGCTCACAACTTTCGTTAGATAACGACAAAAAACCTTTGAACAGTCCCATAAAGAATACTTGTGGTGATACCACAAAAAATACTTGTGGTGATAATACCACATCGAGTACTTGTGGTGATAATGCCACAAAGAGTACCTGTGGTGATAATACCACAAAGAGTACTTGTGGTGATACTTTACCTGTACCTGAATGTTGGAAAAAATATAAGGAACGGAACTTCGAAGACTTGAAGATGTCAGAAATCAAGGAAATGTTTGAGCTGTATCAAAAGTTAGTAGATTCGATAGACTGACTGAATTAAACTATGCAAGGTTGAATAGAATAGATAGCATGAACTATAAAGAAACAGTTGGTTATCTAGCTGAAAGGTAATCCACTACCGAGTTTAAATGCTGTGAAGCCTCAGGGAAATCGTCACAAGGGATGTAGCCGCCCGTCTTGGCAAGGTGGGTCAATTGGTTTAATTTTTCCCGTGTGTATTCCAGGGAATGGCTTTCATTATGAAGATAATCCAGTGCCCTTTTCTTTAGTTGGACATCCTGGGTACGCAATTGCAAAATGTCTTGCAGACGAGTGTCGTTTCGTTCCCTGCTATAGCGCAGCCCGTGAATGATGGGGAAAGACAGTTTGCCCTCCGATATATCTTCTGCTAGGCCCTTGTTGGCGATCATCTGTTCATCTGATAAGTTTTGATAGTCATCTCTCACTTGGTAGATGATACCCAGCAAGTTGCTCAGAGGCACCAACGAGTGTGGCAAATGCGTCTGTGTAAGCAATTCCATGATCCTTACCGTCAGCCTAAACAGTCCTCCGGTTTTATTCATGACCATGTTGAAATATAGAGTCTCATCCGGCAAGAAATGCAACAAATTTTCCCTCCAGTGGATGTCGAGGCCCTGGCCCCGATGCAAATTAATCATCTCCTGGTTGAAAATCACCATTAGGTCGTGAAGTAGTAGTTTATCCTCGCCAGCAATGGTTTGCAGTATCTCCATGGCTCTGAAATACATGTAGTTGGCAGAATTGATCGTCATGGGCACGCCGTACAACACATGCGAAGTCGGTACTCCCCTCCTCAGGTTGGAGTTATCTTCGATGTCATCTATGAGCAGGCTAGCGTTGTGTAAAATGGCCACCAGTGTGGCAATCTGGTCTGTCTTGTGCTGTGGGATGTGGTAAATTTCGTTAAACACGCTGATGAGTCTTGATCTGAAACTCTTCCCGGGCTTAGACGCTATGTGAGTGTAAGGTACTAGTACTGACCTCTCGTTGCTGTCATCCCACAGTGGTGGGTTTGATACCAGGTTGTCAACGTTGTCCATTGTTGGTGGGTGAGTGGTCATCGGTGGAGGAAAAGTTAAACAAACGTCCGGGCGATTTTAACAATACGATCATATATGAACATGTATATATATGTATACACAAACAAACAAACAAAAAGATGGATGCCGTGCTGCTGAACATCGTTGGGGAGGTTCCCATGGTGACCAAAGTATGGGCAATCGGTTGCGTGGCGCTTTCGCTGCTGGCAAGCACCCACACAATAGACCCTGCTAAGACGCTTTATAACTTCGACCTGGTATTTAAGAAGGGCCAATACGAGCGAATACTTTACTCGCTATTCGACTACGGAGAGTTCAACTGGACCTCTGTGTTAAACATATTTATGAGTGTGAACCAATTGACCGTCCTGGAGAATTCGTTCCCACAAAAGAGGCGCTATTGCTGGATGATCCTGATGCTGCTGGCGGGTATAATAGCGATGAGCAGCGTGGAACAGCCGATCTCCTCGCTGGGCGTCATACTGCATGAGAACTTGGTCTACTACCAGATGCGCAAGAATGAAGGTGAGCTGAACCTACGCATCCTCGGTGGACTGAACATATCACCACTACTGATCCCGCTGTACATGAACGCCGTGCTGTTGTTTGTCTACAAAGGATCCTGGATGCAAGTAGCCATGAACGTGGTACCGGCACACATGCTTTACTACCTGGACGACGTGGTAACAAAGCTGTACGGTGTGGACCTGTGCCAGACACCCTACGACTATGTAGTTGGGAGGTACTTTTAGAGTTAATTAACTATATAGCGAGACGTCTTTGAAAGGTTGTCCTTTGTGAAGCCTCTTGGGCCATTTCAGCGTACTGTCTCTGAGCTGTACCAGCGGGCGGTCCACTCTTCTAACCACGGCTTTCAGCTCGTTCTTGCGCATGGCCATGATGTCGTCGATCTCTTTGGTGCAGATGGGCTGAGGACGCGCACCTTGCGATGGCGGCAATGGCTCCTGTTTCCGCTGGAGCTGCGTTTGAATGTACTGTAAATCCCTCTGTATGTCTTTCAGCGTCTGTATATCACCTGGCAACCTCAGAAGCTGCACATCCTTAGACGGGCCGAGGTACCGCGGCGAAGTAAGATCTCTATAGTACAACCTCTCCTGCTGCTGTGTGAGCCTGTGCAGCTGATCCTGGAACGTCTTCAAATCGTAACGCTCAGGTCTCCTCTCCTCATGGTTGTTAAACCGAGGCCGTCTCCACCTTTTCTTAACAGCTGTCGTCTTATTCTTCTTGTTCATCTATATCTCTCTACTTTCTTTTCAATCTACGTATGGCTCGAACTGCTCTGACAAAATCTGGTTCCCCACCTGTGGATCCGTATGCAACAGCAGATGGATGTGAGAGATTCCCTTTACACTTTGCAGACGCGAGTAGTTGATAAAGAAGCAGTACTCGTCTCTGGAGAGTCCCAGCCGCTGCTCCAAATTGTATTTCAGAAACAGTCCAACCTTGTTGTACAACGCAGTCTCGATGCGATCCGACTTTTCGCAGTAGACGGGCAACGAAATTTTAGACCAGATCACAAGGTGGGAAACCAAAGGCTCAAACCAATAGGGGAAATCGTTGATGGTCACTTTGAATAATGAGGCCTCGCTGAACGCAGCAGAAGCCTTGTCAGCCACGCTTGGGTACACTACCGTGTTCAAGTGCACAATCTCTTCGAGTGACCATTGCAACTTCTTGCACACGTCTACAGCGATGTCATCGCGCAGCGCCTCCTTGTGCTTACGGTACAGCGCCGTGACCTCTGGGGATCTCTCTAACCTGTCCAGTTGACCAGACTCCACAAGATCTCTTACCTGCGCCCAATACAGCATTCTCGTTTAACTCCTATACCAAAAATACAAAAAACTGTTTAATTAGTTATTATCATCTCTATAAATAATGTTTTTCTTCCAGAAAGCCAGCATCCGAAGCGTTAACGCATTTTAAAAGATACAGCGTGGCGAAGACTTGCCCTTTACGTCAGGAGAGTCGTTCAGTATCTTTTGTGTCATGTGTGCTGGCAAGACGAATGGGATGGTAAGCCCCAGGGTTAAATAGGAGAGGTACAAAAGCGAAAGCTTATTTGAAGGCCTGGCGAAGGAACGTAACTGTCTAGCAATCATCCTGAACTGTGGTGATGTAATCTCTGTGTGGCTCTGTGTGGCTCTGTGATGCACGAGTCTGTTCTTCCACTGGAGGAACATCCACCCTAGTCATCCCTTTATATATATAGCCGCCACAAACACGCCAGTGAAAACATTTCAACAAGTTGAAATGTGGTGAGAGTTCAACTAAACGAGGCGTGGCATGATGGACGTATACGAGGGCGAGACACTGGGCCGTTCGTTGTAT
Organism: Zygosaccharomyces kombuchaensis; assembly: GCA_003705955.2. Classification (NCBI taxonomy): domain Eukaryota; kingdom Fungi; phylum Ascomycota; class Saccharomycetes; order Saccharomycetales; family Saccharomycetaceae; genus Zygosaccharomyces; species Zygosaccharomyces kombuchaensis. The sequence continues at coordinate 48,282 of PPJZ02000074.1, forward strand.
ACGACAACATTTGTGTGTGGAGAGGGGCAAGCACGTCATTCTGGACGCGTAAAAGGGAACCTGAGCGAATAAACGCGTGGCTTTACGAGATATGTGTATATCCGTCGTTGTTTGCAATGATTTATGCAGGGCTGAACTCCGAGTGGATGCAGTTGTTGAGTAGCGAATATGCACTTACAGGGTTACAAGAGGGCAAGGTGGGGCAGTCGAATGCCCATCGCAGAATAATAAGGTAATTTTCATATCAGTTATCTCTTCCAGCAAGGACGGGGAAACATACTCGGATAAGCTAGGGTCGCTCCAGACGCATGCATTTCATAATCGGCTTTGCATGCGCATTGGGAAATGGTTTCAGAAAATGAATAAGGGCATGTAACCGCCCGGTTGGAAAAAAAGCCAGTCTTGACGGGACCACACTGGAAGGAAAGTGGTGGAATTTTAAACACGAACCTATGCCGTATATCGCCACGCTATGGGTGCCCGAAACGATTGGGACTGGATCTGTCTTGCCCGCTTTGCCTCCGCGGCGCGAATACTGGGAAATGCCGAGACCAACTTTCTAAGAGCAGTAGTATATACAGTAATGCGAAACTCAACGCACAACATGGCAAGCGCTTGGCGTGGCAGTGACCCTGAGACGGCTCAGAACGCCGTCTTTAGGGGCAGCCCCAGAGGGCGTGTACGTTTTTACAGACAGAACCGAAGGGTATTGCTCTTGACCTAGGATATCCTAGGTCAAGACATGTTTCCTCGCGATCCGACCACAGCAAACGCTACCTGTGGCAAAATTTTCACAGATTGGGCAAAACTAGTCAAAGAGTTGTACAGAGCAAAGATCGAAAGATCGAGTAGCAAATAACGACGGCAGCAAGGGACATGCGGCGTGTGTTTTGGTCTATTTCGACCTTGTTTGAATTTGGCAATGATATTTTTAACCTTATTACGCTTTCGCAAATTCGATATTCTGAAATACCAAAATAACCATCTCCATCAATTAAACCTGCTAAAGGCCCCTGTCCC
>PPJZ02000075.1:0-49207 GCA_003705955.2 Zygosaccharomyces kombuchaensis
TTTTTTTCGTCGATGACATGACAGATGAATAGTATGATTGTGCTATAATCGCAGTGTGACAATATCACAATTTGACTAATAGTAAGTATTTATCAATGTTATTAATACTATTCCTATGTATGTTAGAAGAACGCGACGTTCAAGTCGACATGAAAATCAATTCCCGAAAAAAAGACTCTCGACCTTTCGCTCTTGCCTCTCCTATAAGGAACCATGTCATTGGAAGAGCAGCGTGAAATTATCGTCGGGGCCTCGAGCTATTTGGCTCAGAGAGTTCAATTTCATTTCCAAGCTGATTTCCAACCAAGAGTACTCATTATATGTGGCTCTGGTTTGGGAGGTATATCTGGGAAGATTTCACCATCCAACCCATTACCATTGACCATTGGCTACAAAGAGATCCCTGGGTTCAAAGACAGTACGGTTCCAGGGCACCAAGGTGCATTAGTATTTGGTTCCATGAATGGAGTTCCCGTCGTATTAATGAATGGTCGTCTGCACAGTTATGAAGGTCATAGCTTGTTCGAAGTGACCCTACCGGTCAGAGTTCTTCACCATATGGGTCACGTCCGTCATTTGATCGTCACCAATGCCGCCGGTGGTCTAAATCCCAATTTCAATACTTGCGATCTTATGTGTATCAGCGATCACATCAACTTACCAGGTTTGGCAGGTTTGCATCCACTCAAAGGCCCAAACATGGAGGATGTAGGACCTCGTTTTCTACCATTGAGTGATGCTTACGATTTGAACTTAAGAAAACTGTTGTTCAAAAAGAAAAAAGAGTTGAATATAGCTAGACCTGTGCACGAGGGTACCTACATGTATGTGTCGGGCCCCACATTTGAGACGAGAGCTGAAAGTAGGTTGATCCGCACGCTAGGTGGTGATGCTGTTGGCATGAGCACCGTTCCTGAAATCATCGTAGCCAGACACTGTGGTTGGAAAGTGCTGGCATTGTCTCTAATTACCAACAAATGTGTCACCGACGCACCTCCAAGTGCCTTAGCGCCCGAGGCACCCCCGATGGACAAGGGTATTGCGTCGCATGCAGAAGTCCTTGAAAACGGTAGGAAGGCGTCGCAGGACGTGGAACAGCTAGTCGCTGCCGTCGTGGCGGACTTATAATCTCATTTATTCCTGAAACAGTTCTGACGGTTCGTCTTATTCTACACAAAATTTATATTCTGCTCAAATATACTTTTTTTTTCTTTCTTGTTGGCACCATTTACTGCTGTACTTCACCTGCAGGCTCCCATTTACCCTCCAAATCCTCTTTCCAAAGCGTCACTTTGTTGTCGCCACCGGAAATTGCCAGGATGTTACCTGACAATGACCAACTGGCTCTCCATAACACATCGGGAAACTTTTCATCCTGCAGCAGAATCTTTTTCCAAGGTCCCTGGCTGTTCTCCTGGGACCAGATGATGCAAGTGCGGTCTTGCGACACAGTGGCTATATAGGAACGTAGCAAAATCGAGGGAGACCATGCTACATCTCTAACCCAGTCAGTGTGGCCCTCCAAAGTATCCTCCAGGACATAGGTCTGGGAATCGTCGCTGAGTTTCCAGATCTTGACAAGGTTGTCAGCACCACCGGTGACGAATCGGCGCAACTGTGGCGAATTGGCATCACCGTGCATAGCGGCTGGTGCCCAGCTAGCAGCATTTACACCGATGGCATGGGCATCGATCACCACGGGGGAAGTAGTCCCATTTTCCTTAAATTCCACCACAGAGACTTTCCCATCAGAGGAAGCTGCCAAAAGAAGTGCACCGTACTCGTGCGGAGCCCATTGAACGGAATTCACTGATGCAGAATGCACGGCATGCACAGCAATTTGGGCCCAACGACCATTTTCCTCCTTCCAGATCAAAACCTTACCATCGTAAGAACACGATGCCAGAATGGTGCCAAACTTCGGATGAGCCCATGCCACACGCCAAATAGGACCTTCGTGTCCACTCAGAGTCTCCACAAGCTTGTGCGTCTCGCCCTCCACTTCAAAGATCTTTATAGTCTTGTCAGAGGAACACGTAGCCAACCTTCTCCCGTAGTAGTCCAAAACGGCATCGTGGATCAAATCATTGTGAGCATTCGCTATAGTAGGCATTTTTTAAGCAAATTCCAACCTTCAACTAGCCTCAATGGCTTTTTAAATGAATCAATATCTGATTCAATCGACTTCAAACTCGGGGACTTCGTCTTTTTCTCACTTCTCTAACAAAACAACGCCTTAGAAAAACTGGACTATATTATGTGCGGGTAACAATGATCTGACAGAGAACGCATAAACTATCTTCACTCGAATAAATGGCATTAGAGATCGGACTTGACTACCAATCATATTGCAAACACCTGGAATTCAAAGTTCCCACCCACGCCGTTCACTTGGAACCGCATGTCATTCAGATTCCAGCCTCTGCGAGCTGCAATAATTCGTATTGCGAGGCTGAACAAAAAGATGAGGAGCACAAATGCTATGGAGACGAGGTCCTCCATTTGCAGCCCTAGGGACTCGAGACGATCCCATATACTTGGTAAATGATTTTGTTGGTGCTGCTGCTGCTGTTGCTGTTGATGTTGCTGTTGTCGCTGCCCCTGTTGCTGGCGCGGAGTTCGTGGATGCTGTGGATTTCGTAAATCCTCTGACGCACCACCGGAGTTCTCTCTTCCCGCCTTTTGGAAACTTTTTACGATCTGCTTGTACCACGGTTGAGTGTCCTGTTTGGTGGCGTCGTCTTCTTTACGCCAGCCGTTCACTTTACCCGCTGTAATCCAGGCCAGCCAAGACTTCAGGTTTAACTTCCAAACACTTAATTTGACAGCAAAATACAGTTTGGGGTTATGCTCGAGTACCTGGTCGTAATACCGCTTGGCCAAATGGAAATCTTTCTCCACACCCAAGCCATGCTCGTACATGTAACCAAGGTCCCAAATGGCCTGAGGTGAGAATTTGAGCGAGGCACTTTGGTACATGCTGAGGGCACTAGAGTAGTTGCCCACCAAATAGTAGATATCCCCTGCCACTACTCCTGCGTCCAAATTGTCTTGTTTAAACGCTCTGGTGTAATATACAATGGCCATCATCATCCTTTCCGGTAGCGTTCTTTGAGGTTCTTCGAAATTGTAGGGCAGCTGATATAGTAAGTAGGCTGCCGAGACAAGTGCCGTTTCGATACCTTGTTCAGCAGCTTGCGCATAAGCCCAAAGTGCCACTTCTGAATTTCCCTTCAGCAACTCTGAATAAGCAGTCTTTAAATGAGGGGCCACGACGACTTCTTCCTCTTCAATGAAGCTTTTGAAAAGGTAGGCGGTGTCTTCGCAGTTGTACCGCTTGTTAACACTTTGCTCTGTCATTCTGGCGTACTCATAGATCGCCGGGACATAACCTCTTAAATAGGCCGTGTACATTAGCATAAAGGGGTCACCCAATTTCAAATGGGGGTATTTTTTACTCAATTTTGCAAGATGGAAATGGACAATACCGTTGTTGGTTTTAGACTCAACGATTTTCTTGTAGTAATGAATGGCTGTTGTGTCATTATTGTAGTAGAATTGCTGGATAATGCCAAGATCGATGTTAGACCTTGACCTCAACGTCTGCGAACTTTCGATGACCTTGACGGACCTTTTTAAATATTTCTCCGCCATTTCGATGTTAGGACCATCTAAACCTTCGCCGGTAAAATATATGTGGCCCAACAAATCAAGACATCTGCCGTAGAAAAACCTCTGCAAACTGTCCATGTCTGGTACGTCTAAATCATATTCTCTATAAGTAAATTCCAAGAGCCTCCTGGCTCTCTCAGGGTTGCGACCTTTAGTATATGTACCCTTGTAATCATCCCATGCGGTGAAGAACATATCCACAAGTCTGTCTTCATTATCCTCATCCGAACTGGGTGCAAATGCACCACTGGCTCCATTTCCCAGGCCAAACTGTAAAACTACATGACCACCATTCATCTTGGTTAAAAATGAAGAAGTGATATCTGGCCTTGCAGAAGCCATCCTCTTTGTAGATAGTGCCATAGAACTCAAAGTTCTACCCAATAACCCATCCGAAAAATCAGGAATTCTCACGCTGTAGGACTCCACGTATGGAAACACCATGTCCCATTGATCATCTGTATAAGAATTCCTCACCTCATCAGCAACCTCTCTGTAGAGCAACAGTGCCCTATTGCAATCTCGAGGAACATTTATTCCAGTGTAATACCTGTATGCTAGGGCCTGCTTAGCTCTAATATCTCCCAAAGATGCAGAGCGCTGATAAAAGAGTAAGCCTTTAACTGGATCAATCGGTATGGTACCAAAGAGTCCTGTACAATGCATGACTGCAAGATCGAAGAGTACAGCGGCATCAGAGAAATTCGTCAACTCATTGTATTTGTTCAAATACTTGTATGCCAAAGATTTATTGTGAGGTATGCCGTAGTCTGACCACAGATGCATTTTGGCTAGCACATAGGTAGCATTTGGATTGTCGAAATTATCGCTAGATTCAACGAGAAACTTGTATACGGCTCTAGCCCAATCGGTAGCCATTGATTCCCAATACTGTGCATAATTCAACTCTTCTCGCACCACCGAATAATCCATAGGGATATAAAGGTTTACCTCCTCCACCCCGTAATCATATGGAAATGGTTTCGATGAGGATACTATAGGATCGGTTCTCTTGATGGCCTTCTCGAGCAGCTTCTGAGCCTCTGGCCAAGGGTCTTGCGCCGTGGCCTCAAGAACGGGGATCAGTGTGCATAAAAGCGACAGAATCAAGAATCTCAACTTCATTCCTCACCAAGGTAATGCTGGCCACAGATGGCTTCGTGTTTATGCGCTGTTTGTTGTCTACGAAGTTAAGTCAATTGTTGAAGTTTATACATTCTACATAATCTTCGGGTTCCATTGCATACATGACAATAAAGAAACGCATTTGCCAAAAACAAGAAGAAAGATGGCCGCTGTGCCCAAGGAAACCATTGCTCGTATTCTACAACTACAATCATTTGAGCATGAGTCTACAACCATTACAGAAGACACCGTAACGATGTTACAGAAGTATTTGGAGCTATTTGTTCGTGAAGCCGTGCAGAGGTCTGTGGCGAACAGAGAGTCTACCGGAGCTGACGTGGAATTGACCCACGAGGATCTCGAAAACATTACTGGAATGCTACTGCTGGACATGTAAACTCGCAAATGAGAATGTAATTACCCGTCATCAGGCGTCACCGGTTTTAACAACAGTGGGCTTATTTGATGCATTGATAGATGCCACTACGAATTATTTGGTTAACAATATATCTGGATGTCTTAAGGAGATTGTGGATTTCTAGAAAGTGAATCAGGTTCCTGAAGTGAAGATGCAGTTTGATACATAAGTATGATCTCATCTGCTCTAGCATTTGCTTTGGTGAGTGGTATATCGCATCATCAATATGAACAATTTCAATTTTTGTGTGTAAATACCTGTTGATTTTCGAAATCATTCTCGAAATCTCGAAGAAGTTGTCACTTTGAGCATGGTGATCACTTTCCATCCGTGAATGATTTTTAAAGTAATATTAGTAGGATGGGTGAGGCGGGGAATAAGAGTATTTTTTAGAGCGGGAATTTCCTTTTGATAACGCATTCCACTAGGTATTTTCACTTTGTGATGTCCTATTATTTTTCAAAAATTTAAAAACAAAAATATGTTGCATTCAAACATATTCACCGGAACCCAACCAATTGCTGTCACTACCGATGCGCAGGCCAGTCGCATTAACGTATACAATTCTTTCATCTTTTTTACATATTTAAATTACAACAAAAAACGAACATATTTCAATCACAGATCGATCAAGCTCACGCCCTGGTCTGTTGTCTGCGAGGATTGCTGCTTCTGGTGCTGCTGGTTACCAAACCCGTAACCTGTATGCGAGGCTACGACGTTTGACGCGGGTATCCCCGTAAATTGTGTGGGCAAGAACGGGTTCTTCTTGGGCTCACCAGCATACTGTTTGTAACCTGTGCCTTGCGAGTTGATAAAAGTACCAGTCTTTGTATGTTGAGCTGGAATACGAGAGTCTCCAACGTTACCGAATGTATCGATACCAGTTGGTTGCGCAAGTAATTGGTTGAGATCGTTGTATTTGTCCGAGATGGACTGGTTGCCAGTCCTGACTGGTTGCATGGGGTTAGGCTGTGACTGTTGTTGTTGTGCCTGTGGCCTGGCCTGGTACTTGGGCATCTCCACCTGTTGTGCAGGTAATGTACCGGCACCCCAAGCGGTTAGATCAGGTAAAAATTGATCGTTATTGTTCTGTTGACCGTTACCATTGTTCTGTTGAACGCTTGGTGTCTGCAATTGCATGCTGTTCAGAGCAAACGGATTGTTGGAACCTGTGCTTACAGGTTGCTGGAAATAGGCTGCTTCCTGTTGCTGTTTTTGTAAGGAAGCCAATCTCTGTTGTTCCTGCATTTGGGCCTGTTGTTGTGCGATGGCCTGCTGCTGAGCCAACGCCTGCTGTTGAGCAAGTGCCTCCTGTTGAGCAAGTGCCTCCTGTTGCATGGCCCAATATTGTGCCTCCTGTTGCTTCTGCTGCTCCTCCGCAGCTCTTCTTTGTTCCTCTGCCTGTCTCTGTTGCTCTTGTTGCTGGGCAAGAAGCTGCTGCTGCTGTTGCTGCTGGGCAAGAAGCTCCTGCTGCTGTTGCTGTTGGGCAAGAAGCTCCTGCTGCTGTTGCTGCTGGGCAACCATATCCTGTTGTTGTTGGTACTGCATGTATTCCTCGAGCGAAACGGGGTTGCCAAAGATGTCGTAATAACCCTGAGGTTGCATCTGCTGCAAACGCTCCTGGTCCTGTTGCGCCTTCTGCAACTCTTGCAAACGTTTCAACTCTTCCTCCTCTTTACTCAATTGCAATGCAGTCTGCAGATCAGCGTCCTCGTTGTTGAGCGCTTTCCTACGTCTTTCATCTTCCTCAGCGGTAAGTCTACTCTCGTCGAGGGCCTTCTGCAAATCATCATCATATGAGTTACGACGGGGCGGTGGGCTTAATTCCTCTGGGGGTGATGGCCTTCTGCGAGGTCCATCATCTTCACCTCTTTCCATTTTCAAACGATCCTCGTCCATAAGCAAGTTTGTCAACTCTTTGGCTTTCACTCTGATAATCTGGCCGCCATCCTGCGTACCATCTTCTTCGTGGCGAAACTCCCCGAGGGTCTTGATCACATATAGGTTCTCCTTACACCAAAGAACACAGTTTTCACTCCCGAATCTCACCAAATAGTCCAAAACGGTTAAAGATTTGGCCACATGCCGCCAGTATTTGCCCTTGTCATTCAATCTCCTATCAATCATATCCATGATCTCAAAGAACTCTACACTATCATACGATCTCTGGGCTAACTCATCTAGCGTGTCCACATTGGGACCCTCACTCTCGTTAGCCGTAGCATCACGAACCAGCACTTGCGCCGTAGTGTAGCCTTTCAAAGCATTTTTAGCAGAACGCACGAACTGAGTAGGCATACTCGAGGGCAATGGTAATAGCGAGGCGTAACCAAATGGCCTTGGAAAAGGGGAAAACTTAGCTTGCTTTATTCAAAACTTTGTTTTATGATGTTCTATGGGTTCATCAGGCTTTCCAATCTTCTGAGATATATTACGACATGGCCAGCCCCTTTTTTTGCGGAAAAGTTAGTGATTTCCAACGAGGAAGTGAGTCATGTGCAAGTCACGAGAGGTACAGATGGAACAATAGTGGTAGAGTCGCCTGGCAACGCACGGTCTTCTCAGTGGCGTAGAGCTGGGGAACCGTGAGAATGGTGTGCAGTGCTAAGGCCTTAATGCGTTATTCTACAAAGATTGTCCTTAAGAAAGAAAGAAATTTATCAAGAATATTCTATACTTCATAGCGAAAACTAGCAGGGAAGCATGAGGATAATTAAAATATATTTAGTTGGCTAGATTTTCAATTTTATATCAATTTTCAATATTTAAACGAATTTCAATATATTGATTAAATCAATCAATTATTATTATTACAATTTTATAGATGTGTGAATTTGCCCAGCTATCTGCGCTAGGTTACCAAAAAGAAAGAAAAATATTGGTTTCTACGTCCTAGGTGACGGTTGTTTTTTTCCATTCGAGATAGTTTGGAGAATGTTGTAAAGCTTGCGCCTGTGCTCATAAATATTTTTTGGCGAGCCTTCGACCTTGCAGCACGTCTGTAAGTCAATCTTCCAATTAATCAAACTCAATAATTTTTCAATTTCTATGGTGCTGTTGCAAATTTGTCAAATGACAGATCTACTTCGGAGAGGAATTTATATACGTTGTTTACTAAAAATTATTTTTACCAAAATGAATCCTATGGCCTCTCCCACAACCTTACTGGCCCGCAAGTGCAGCTCGACGGCTAATATTTTCTCGCAAGACAAATAAAAAAGAGCTGACTTAGTAGTCGCAAGTTTCGAATATCAGTGCCTGTGCAACGGGAAATTTTACCTCCGCTATGCTTTTGATTACCTCGGCTCACAAATTGCAAAGAGCGTAATAAAACCAAAGAAAAAAAAATAAAAAAGCAACATATATAATGGACTAGGTATTTATGCCTACCTGAACTTCATATCGCTGAATATTTTGGAGAAAAAAGTACAGATCATTCAAATGTCACCACACTCATGGTGTACTCTTACTGTTGCTCCAGACTGAGTGAAAATATCTTCGTTCGCGAAAGGGGCGGTTTGTTTGGACATGAAATTTCCGGTTATTTACTGGGTAAATAAATGGTCATCCTAACAAATCAACAATCGATGACCGTCACATTAAAGGCCTTCAGTATGCTATCCTATAGATAGCATTCAAAAATGTAGTGAACGCTCTCGAAATCTTATGCTTTTTTAGCACTTTTTTACAAAAAAAAATAAATAAATTTGGGGGTTTCCTTGTAACGGTCATTTCACAACAAACTGCATTATGGATCCATTTCCCAGCAGGTGTTAAAATTTGCAATTAGAGATTTTCTAATTTATTGAAGTCCCGAAATTTTTTAGGAGACCATCGGCCTACACGAATTCTATAAGCGATCAAACTTCAAATAAATTATATCAATTGGCTCTGCAACCACCATCTTATTTGCTCAATTTTTCATTATTAGAAAATATTCTTCAAATCACATCCACATTTTTTTCTATTTTAAGGGAAAAGAGCGCCATACTTATGATAATTTTTAATATATTGTCCAAGGCCCTTAGATCCTTTGTTTCCATTTTTCCTTGTGGCATGCATCTCATCTCGTTGCGCGAGGGCCTCGCGCGCATAGCATAAAGAAAGCTCTTCCTCGAGCCTTGGAGAAATAACCCTTCAAATTCCAAGAAAAACATTGAATGCTTGCAAGGCTGGCTAGTAAGACACTGGCAGCCTCAAAACAATTTGGAATGGTCTCTTCATCTCAGCCTAAGAAGCAGGCAAAGCAGGCCACTTTGGCAAGGTTCTTTTCCTCTGTCAAAAATGATAGTTCTTTGACCAAGAAACCACCTGGTGGGGCGGCTCTGGAGGATGAGCCACGGAAAGTTCCTCCTCAAAGATCCAATTCCGACGAAAGAGGCAGCTCTCCCATGTTTGGTGATTCTGGGGCAAAATCTAGTGCTGGTTCAGAGATTGAAAGTCCGGCCTCCAAAAAATTGAAGGTGGAGGTCAAATCAGTGCCCAAGGCACCAAGTGAACATTATTCCTATGTACCCTACTCACAAGTTTGCGATATTTTTCAAGAGATTGAGTCCACATCCTCCCGTCTTTCCATCATCAAGATATGTTCAGATTTTTTCACCCAAATTGTGAAGGAGGATCCTCAGAACTTGATCCCTACTACTTACTTGTTCATTAACAAACTGGGCCCTGACTACGAGCCTGGCATGGAATTGGGTCTTGGTGAAGGTTTGCTCATGAAGACCATCAGTGAGTCCTGCGGAAAATCCTTGGCCCAAGTGAAAAGTCGTTACAAGGAAATGGGAGATTTGGGACACATCGCCATGGAGGCCCGTAATGTACAGCCTACTATGTTCAAACCCAAACCACTGACCGTGGGGGAGGTCTATGTTAATTTAAGAGCTATCGCCCATTCTCAGGGAAAAGATTCACAAAACAAAAAGATCAAACTGATCAAACGCATGCTCACCGCCTGTCAAGGTGTCGAGGCCAAGTTTCTAATCAGATCTCTGGAGTCCAAATTACGCATTGGCCTCGCTGAGAAGACTGTGCTCATCTCTTTGTCCAAGGCGCTGCTAAGGCACGAGCAAGATGGAAGTACGGAACCATCGGACGAGGACGTCGACAAGGCAGAAGAGAGAATTAGGGACGCCTTTTGCCAAGTGCCTAATTACGAAATTGTGATCAATACTTGTCTGCACTACGGTATATCCCAGCTGCAAAACCACTGCCAATTGAGACCGGGCATCCCATTGAAGCCGATGCTGGCAAAACCCACCAAGGCCATCACTGAGGTACTGGATCGTTTTCAAGGCCAACTCTTTGTCTCTGAATACAAGTACGATGGGGAAAGAGCTCAGGTGCATTTGCTTCCCGACGGCACCATGCGCATATACTCTCGTAATGGTGAGAATATGACCGAAAGGTATCCAGAGATTGACATCCGCGACTTCTTGGCAGATGATGCCACACATTCATTAATCATCGACTGTGAAGCTGTCGCATGGGATAAAGTACAGAACAAGATCCTCCCCTTCCAAATTTTGAGCACACGTAAGCGCAAAGACGTGGAAATCAAGGACGTTAAGGTGCGTGTGTGTCTCTTCGCATTCGATCTCCTGTGCCATAATGGTGAACCACTCATCAACCAATCCCTGCGTCAACGACAAGAGACCCTGCAACGAGTCACCAAACCAGTCAATGGCGAATTCCAGTACGCCACAAGACTAGTCACCTCCAGCACGGAGGAACTGCAACATTTCCTCGACCAATCGGTCAAAGACTCCTGTGAGGGACTCATGGTGAAAATGCTCGATGGCCAAGAGTCCCACTACGAGCCCAGCAAGCGCTCACGCAACTGGCTCAAACTCAAGAAGGATTATTTGAACGGTGTCGGCGACTCACTGGACCTCTGTGTTCTGGGCGCCTACTACGGCAGGGGCAAACGTACGGGCACATACGGCGGCTTCCTTCTGGGCTGTTACAACCAGGATACAGGTGAATACGAGACCTGCTGCAAGATTGGCACTGGTTTCTCCGAGGAGTTATTGCAACAGCTCTACGACAGACTCAAGCCCACGACTACAGACGGACCGATGGCATTCTACGTCTTCGACTCGTCGGCACAACCAGATGTCTGGTTCGAGCCTACGCTGCTGTTCGAGGTCCTGGCAGCTGATCTTTCGCTGTCGCCCATCTACAAAGCTGGATCTTCCCAATACGACAAGGGCATCTCGCTCAGGTTCCCACGGTTCCTCAGGATAAGAGAGGACAAGGCTTTGGAAGACGCAACATCCTCCGAGCAAGTGGTGGACCTCTATGAGGCCCAGGCCCACTTATCATAGGATCCATCATTGCTATTGTTCTTTAGGCACCCTATGTCTCTAGTCATGTGATCCCTTTGGACTTTTCGGAGCCAAGGTTTGTGACCGCGATGCCCACTGCACCCGCATAAGCTCAAGATGAATCTCAAGCCAGGTTGGGTGTATTGAGGATTACAAAGTATAAAAGACGACCATTTTGGTTTTGTAAGGGAATTGGTATACGACAAGGTAAAATAATCGAAAATAAAACATCATTATGGCTACTACTATCCCCGCACCAACCGACGTCGGCGCCCTTGCCAACAGGATCAATTTTCACACCAGAGACGCGCATAACAAGATCAATGCTTACATGAGTGTGAGGCTGGCATTCGCGCTGAAGCATGGATTTATTTACAGACAGGGCATATTAGCCTTTTACTACATCTTCCAGGCGGTGGAACAGGAACTGAACCGTCTCATGACGTATCCTCAGACTGAGAAGGAGCTACAAATGCAAAGCGTTTTGAAGCAATTTTGGATGGAAGACTTTAGGCGCACGGAAAAGATTTTTCAAGATTTGACCATGTTGTATTCACCGGAATACCCAAGCGAGGCGGGTCTTCGTCTATTTGTAGAGAACAACAGATTGCCGCCAGTGTTGCAGCAATTCGTGAAGTCGATTCACGAGACGGTCAAGGAAGAACCTTGCACCATCCTGGCATATTGCCATGTGCTGTACTTGGCGCTGTTTGCTGGTGGTAAGGTGATGAGATCCAACATATACAGACATACCGGACTATTCCCCAAATTCGAGCATTTATCACCTAAAGAACTGGTGCAACGTGGTACCAATTTCTTCACGTTTAGCGAGGAAGGCTCTGAGGCTGAGAATAAACTCCGGTGGAGGTACAAAGAAGGTTACGAATTGGCCACGAGGGAGGAGCTGACCGAGGAGCAGAAGCAAAGGATCATCAACACATCGAGTGAAATTTTCAAATGGAACATGGATGCGATTGCCGAGATTGGGGAATTGAATCGTCAAGAACTCATGGGCCAGATCAGTTTCAAACTGCTCACTTACTTGCACGAGGAGTGGAAATACACGGACAAGTTGTCTCGCAAACAAAAGGATCTGCTGGTGGTGATGTTTGTTGCGATACAGTTTTTGCTTGTCTATCTAATACTACGCAAGCTTTTTTGATGTAACGTGACATCAGGTTTCTATTGAATCTAAATAATAAAAAAAAAATATGATATGATATGATATATACAGGAAGGAATAATAGAATCATCTACCTTGAGAGAGTTTTCTCTTTTCAGCCTGTTCTCTCTTTCTTCTTTTCCTCAACTTATGTTTCTTCATCTTCTTACGTCTTTTCCTCATCACAGAGTCCAGCTCAAGGGACACCAGTCCTTCAGAAGGTCCTTGCAATGGTTCAAACATGGGCCTCACAGTGGCCACCTGCTGTGGCACACGCATGATTGCCAGAGCGAGTAGTGGGGTGGTTCTGGGCAAGCTGCATGTCGTGAGCGTGCGCACTGGCCTCAGCGGCAGCTGTCTGAGGCTGCGAAGGAACATTTAGACGCTTGCAGAGCTCTATCGAACCCTCTTGTAACTGGTTTTAAGGTTTGTTCAAGTTGAAAAGAGAGGTGTGAAAAAATGGTGATGGGCTTCGTGGAGGGTGATGCGGCGAAGAGTAATACGGATGGGCACGGTAAAAGGTGTTGAAATTGCGGGTTTCAGAACTGCGTAGAGACAATCAAGAAGTTTTAAGATAGACCGAGTTTTGCTAGTCGAGCCGGGAGTGTGGCGGGCATCTTTCTGATGGAAAATGGACAAATAAACAAATAAATAATTTCAAATAAATTCTGGAAAGTCATTTGAATATCTGATTGGGAGGTTTAAGATTTTTTGGGGTAAGATGAGTTCATTTAGAGTCGATTCTTGCTTTTCGAGAACCGCTAACCGTTTTGATAGTGCCCTTAAGATACACTTGAAAAGGTAAAGCTTGGAAGCATAAAACGGCAATGGAAATAAAAAATAAAGAGCTAGACACAGTAAATTAAAAGTTTGAGAGCGCTACTTAAGCACCACACTATTACTATTGATTATTGTATCGCAAGATCTCGGGATGCTTTGTAAAACCATGGGTATCTTTATTTTTCGTTAGGCTTGTCCTCTGACATTTACTTGACTGTGAGCGCATCCTTTTTATTGTTCGACTTAGCCATAGAAAGCTTTCAAACTCATCGTGTTTCTAATTGAGAAGAGGGTAGGAAAAGATACCAGTATTTAAGCTGTTTCTTAAGGTCCTATGAAGGTTCCTCGAACCTGATTCTCTTCCAGAATTATTTTTCTAGTTGAACTTTTTAAGAGTGCAGTAATTTTGAGGGCAGATAAAAATGGTCTAATTATTTTTTTTGATATCTCTTGTTTTATCAAGAGGTATCACTGGAAGTGCTCAGACTTTTTAAGACAAGGCGTTTCTCTTTCTTCTTCTATTTACTACCATAAACATGTTCCACTGAACAGGGTTCTGGTTTGCAAACTCACTGAAATGGGGTTTTACCAATCACATAGCATTTTTCTGCAGTCTCTAGTGCTTGGATCAGCAAGAAGCCAAGTCCATTCATGGTAATAGAAAACGTACTTCGTTAAACTCTCTCATAATCAATAGCTGGTAAATCACCTGACTTTACTTTATTTTCTTGCCAAATTTTTTCTTTCCTTTAAAACATTGAAAAGATTCATCTCGTAACCTCCATATATTCACCGATTACGAAGATATACCCTTTCTGAAACGTTCCGAAGTCTTAACTGTTGAGTAAAGATCACTGACTGTGTTGACGTTTGAGAATTTTCAAGAATTGCGTCGCTTCAAAGCATAGTCGCAGTTTGAAAAGTAAAAAAAAAAGAGTATCGCGATGCTTCGTTGTAGTGGCGTTTATCGTCTACCCTGTTATACCCCTCGTTTATGTCAACGCCGTAATCTGATTGGTTTTGTTAGAAATGCACTAGGTTTGGACCCACCACCTTCCCCAGATGATCCTACTCCGGAGAACAGATTCCACCCATGGGACCAGTCTCCGGCCGGAGACCTTAGAGAGCGTGCCGCTAGGATAAAGGCATTGGCAGTTTGTCCAGTCACCGGCAAAGATATAAATTATACCTGTCCGTTGTCAGGTATTCCTACGCACCACTCGAGAGCAGCATGGGAGCAAGATAAGCAATATCACGAAACGAAGAAATGGGCAATTTTAAAGAAAGTGAATATCTATGAGCACGATCTGCGCAGTGGCAGGCCATTTCCCGAATTTGATTTTCCACAGGGCCAGGAGTTTGATAGAACGGTCAACATGACCAACTGGGATCTGTATTTCTATACACGGCAGTTTTATTCTATGGACACGGAATTCCAACTCGCAGCTGTAACCAAGATGTTGAGTTATCCAATTACCATAGCCTCGGTTTTGCACCAGTTTTCTCCTTACTCTTTGAATCCAAAGGGCCCCATAACCCTGGAAGGTTTGAAATCGCTGGCAGCACTTCGTTATACGCTGTATCCCTTTGAGAACAAGACGGTAGCTGCCACAAAAGATCGGCCTGTCAGAATCTTCATCTTGGGCGCTAGGGCAGAGGGATTGTTACCAGGGCACGTTTGGAAGCAACTACAATTTTTATTCCCAGAGACGGCCTTTGAACTGCACTTCATCGGCCCAGAGTCTTTGGTAAACAAGGAGAAGCAGCAGTACGTTTCCTCCCCAACCCCCATCGTCAAGCGTGTAGATGAAAA
Source organism: Zygosaccharomyces kombuchaensis (assembly GCA_003705955.2). Taxonomy (NCBI): domain Eukaryota; kingdom Fungi; phylum Ascomycota; class Saccharomycetes; order Saccharomycetales; family Saccharomycetaceae; genus Zygosaccharomyces; species Zygosaccharomyces kombuchaensis. Next base: position 15,300 of record PPJZ02000075.1, read on the forward strand.
GTTGGCATTTGTGTACCATACGGATTATTTCCACGTTTACCACGAGGCTCAAGATTTCTTCCCCTACGACCCATACTTGGACATCTTTTTCTGCTTCCACCCTGGGTTTGGGGCCCCAGAATCCACCAAGCTGTGGCTGGACAAAACTATGGCAGGTTTACTAGAGACTAAATGTCCCATTTTCACCACTGGCTTCAACAAATCAGACCTGCTCCGTGACGTTAAAGCAGTGGTGGACAAGTATGGGGCAGAACTGGATATGCTCATGGAACCTACTAAGAACGTGAATGGGTCCACTAAATGGGAACTTAACGACGCGAACCCTCAAGAGGTCTACCAGTTCAACATGTACATAGCGGGATTCCGTGGTAAGAGGTATCATGCCATTGAAATTTAAACATTATTATTACATGTACATACACACACTTTTTCGTTAAGTGCCTCTACATGATGGCGTTGTAGAACAACAGGAAGTCTCTCTGGCATTTTTCCCATCTTTGAGGGTCGAAGAAAACATATGAACCCCGTTCACTGAGTCCGTCTGAAGATACCACGGGCTCCATCTTGGGGTCTTTGGTCAACCAGGCCTTTAAAGTCTTGTGGTAACGCCAATTCCGCTTGCGCAACTCCAGGTACGTTAGCTCTTGGACTACGGTGCCAGGGTGCTTGTAAAATAGATAGAATAGTGTCTCGTCTTGGAATAGTGCCACTCTTTGTTGGTCCTGTTGCACGCTGTTGAAACAAGGCGGTGTAGTTTGCGAATGTAGGACGTGTGGAATATTTAAGAAAGACTCTGGTATGAAAAAACGGGGTTCCACTTCACTCCTAGATGTCTCTGCCCAAGGTGATTGGAATGTATCCAGTACTTTGTGCCTTTTGGAATCCCTAGGGATGCCCAATGAATGTAACATTGAAGACAAGTCTGCGCCAAGGGTCATAGAATGATCATATTTGCTAGCCAGTTCTCGGTCCTCTTGTTTAACCAGGGGTATTAAAGCTTCCAATCCAAACTTTTCCATGACTGTCTGAACCTTTTCTCACTTGTATTGACGTTTTGATGTTATTTGTTCGAAAAGTTACATGCAATTTTAACTTGGACACTCTTAAACAATGAGAAAGTAAAGCCTATTAAGAGAATAAAAATGGAGCCCCGTAGGTACCAACCCAATATTCTCGTCACTGGTACACCTGGTTGTGGGAAGTCGACTACCTGTGAGCTACTCCAAAGACGGTTACCAGATTTTCAGTACTACAACATCTCTGATTTTGCCAGAGAGCACAAGTGCCACGATGGCTTCGACGAATACCGCAAATCGCACATTGTCGACGAGGATAAGCTCCTGGATTTACTTGAGCCCCTGTTGCGCAAGGGTGGCAGCATAGTCGATTGGCACGTCAATGACGTGTTCCCGGAGAGACTTATTGATTTAGTCGCAGTGCTAAGGTGTGATAATTCAATCCTGTACAAGAGATTGAACAGTAGGGGTTATCATAAGTCCAAAATTGATGAGAATATCGACGCAGAGATCATGGGCGTCGTGATGCAAGACGCTACGGATTCCTATGAGCAAGAAATTGTGGTCGAACTGCAGAGCGACAACACAGAACAGATGGAAAATAATGTGGATAGAATTGTATCATGGATTGAACTATGGCAAAGTCAGCATCACTCTGGTGTGACGAATGCGCTGACACCCGCAGGTGAGAGCGAAAGCGAAACTGAAGACGATTAATTTATAGATAATTCCAATACCCCATAATTTAAGTGCAACATGGCAATTAGTTACTTAGATTATAGCACTCTTTAATATTTTTTTATCATGTCCTTTGTAATATTATTAGATGATTTATTTCATTTTCACTGACGCAGCTCATCGCTTGAAAAAAATTTTCAATATTGAAAAAAAAATCTGAAGCGCAGATCTTGATTTGAACCAGTGTCAAGATCTGTTAGTAGCACAGATTTTATGCTTCAAAAGGAGTTGAGATTGGTGTGTTTGCATTTTTGTGCTATTGATAATGTACTATGTTGTCTTGGAAGTGGAAACCACGCATCTAATTGAGACTCCCAAGGACCAGTGCAAAATTGCCAAGATTTCCTATCAGTTTGTGGATGCAGATACGTTGCAAACTTACTATGCGGAGGACCAGGTGCCGCTAATGGTGCTGAATGAGATGGGCTCACCCACTTTGCAGGAGGCTATTATGAAACTAGACGAAGAGATCGGTAAAGTGACAGGGGATATACCGTTTGTTCTATGTTCTTTGAATTCGACTTGGCATCTTCGTGTTACACTGCCCCGGCAAGCCAGAGACTGTGGGTTTATCTTACAATCCCATTTTCAACAACCTAAGATTTTTGATCTTTGGAAGGAGTACGAAAGGTGGTGTGTCAATCACCCAGAAGTAATACCCTTGAGGAAGAACGGTGGTATTGGCGGGAAAAGATTTAAGGACGTGGCAGAATTGGCTAGAGTTCTAGATGTTCCTGGGGCCAATTTGACTGATTGGTTTGATTTGTCCCGAAGTGTAGAGGTTCTCTTGCAATTGCACAAAAAATGTTCTACTCCGGAAGACATGGCCATGGTCCTCACACACCCATACGATTCACACATTGACACTCGCAATTTCTTGCAAGAGTATTCCAAAGTGTTGTATTTGAACAATTTACCCCCAGATACCACGCAGAGTGAGTTGGAATCGTGGTTTACACAGTTTGGCGCCAGGCCCGTGGGCTTTTGGACCGTGAAGAACATTGTGGAAGAGACTTCCAATGTCAATAACAACTGGAGCATGAATAACAGCCCATATGTGGAGGAGCAGGATAGTATCTCTGGGTTCGTAGTCTTCCAAACGCATGAGGAGGCCGCAGAAGTGCTGATACTGAATGGTAGGTCCATTTTGTCCAATATGGCTAATACAAAGCAGCCGAGGGTTGTGGAACACATAGTGGAGATTCAGCCTTCGTCCACCAGAGTTTTGGATAGGGCACAAGAGATTTTGTCACCGTTCCCCCAGAGTAAGAATAAGCCAAGACCTGGTGACTGGAACTGCCCCTCGTGTGGGTTTTCCAACTTCCAAAGACGTACAGCCTGCTTCCGTTGCTCTTTCCCAGCTACGACGGCCGTTCAGGTCAATACCAAACAGTACATCAACAGCAGTGGGGGTGCTAACCTGCAGGGCGGTAAGATTACACCAAGTCCTAGTCAAGGGTATTATCCACTAAACGTATCTCAAGGACAGGGCATATCAGCACAACATGGTAGAGGCATGGATCCGGGGATGGCCATGATGCGCTACCAAAACGGTGGTAATGGGATGGTTTTTTCACAAAACGGCGGTACCAACGGTGGTGGAAACAGTGTGAACCGCTATAATGGCCTTCGTGGAGGTAGTAATAATATTGGCAACGGTGGTTCCAATGTTCCCTTCAGAGCAGGCGATTGGAAGTGTCCCGCTTGTACTTATCATAATTTTGCCAAGAACGTCGTCTGCTTACGTTGTGGGGGGCCCAAAGTGAGCCCTGTAGATTTCGAAAACACCAATGGCGGTGGCACTACTCCCACCACCAAGAACAGCAGCGTCAGTCTCATGGATTTGACGTCTATGGGTTCAACTTTGTCACTAGGTGATAAATTATCGAGCGGTAACGCAACGACAAGTCACGAGGGGTTTGGAGTCGCATTGGATTCTAGGAGTGCTTCGGAACCCAAATGGTAACTTGTAGATGAGATTAGTTGCATGCATTCAAAGGAGGGCAGACGGGGAATTGTTATTTTAGTTCTAATTTCGGTTTTAATAAAAGCATATATCTTGTACCATACATTGATGAGTTGATTGTAAAAATATGCACGAACATACTTAAGTATATCTACATATATATATATATATGAATGTAAATTATACGTCCAGCTTTCATTCATTGTAGGTCAAAACGGTTCTCAAACAGTCACCAGCGTGTAGATCTTCCAGCGCTTGGTTGATCTCTTCGAAAGGCCTTCTGTTGGTGATGAATTCGTCTACTTTCAAGCTGCCTTTTTGGTAATCCTTGATCAAGCCGCCCATCTCGGATCTACCCTTGATGCCACCGAACGCAGAACCCTTCCAGACTCTACCGGTGACCAGCTGGAATGGCCTGGTGGAGATTTCCTGACCTGAGGCGGCGACCCCAATCACCACAGAGACACCCCAACCCTTGTGACATGCCTCTAGGGCGTCCCTCATTACTTTTACGTTACCGGTGCAGTCAAAAGTGAAGTCCAGACCGCCGTCCGTCATCTCGATCAGTTTGCTGACGATGGTTTCACCTTTCTTCAAGTCCTTGGCGGGATTGATAAATGCAGTGGCGCCAAACTCATGCATGTACTTTTTCTTCGAATCGTTGATGTCGACCAGGATGATCTGGGAAGCACCTCTGGCCTTGGCACCTTGTGCCACAGACAGACCGACAGTGCCCGCGCCAAAGATGGCCACAGTGTCACCCTTCTGCACATTGGCAGTTTTTACGGCGGCACCATATCCAGTGGTGACACCGCAGCCCAGCAGACAGACGCTCTCCAAGGGAGCTGCTGGGTCCACCGCAACCACAGAAACGTCAGCAACCACCGTGTACTCAGAGAAGGTAGAGCACCCCATAAAATGAAATAAAGTCTCACCCTTCTTGTTCTTAAATCTCGACGTGCCATCGGGCATAACACCCTTGCCCTGTGTGGCTCTCACGGCACCGCACAGGTTAGTCTTCCCTGACTTACAGAACTTACATTTGCCACACTCAGCGGTATAAAGTGCCACAACGTGGTCACCTGGCTTCACATTGGTTACACCTTCACCTACGGATTCTACTATACCAGCACCTTCATGGCCTAAAACGCAGGGGAAAAGACCTTCGGGGTCCGCACCCGATAAAGTATAAGCATCGGTGTGGCAAACTGCGGTTTTCTTAATGTGAATACGCACCTCATGGGCCTTGGGGGGATCCACGGTGATCTCCTCCACGGACAGTGGTTTACCAGCTTCATAGGCAACAGCTGCCAGGGAAGAAACGGGCTTTCCTTGGGTAGACATGGTCAATCAACACTTCTACAGTATCTTCCGCACTTAATGGTGTGGCTCCAGGTTTGTAATTGAGAGCGATAGAACTTTTTAAAATTGTTCTGCCCAGATGAATCAAGATTGTTTGTACATTTAAAGGAAGAATTTCATCAGAGAAGGGGTCCGAAAAAAGTGAAGGGATAATCAACTACAATTTGATAAGTTATAAAAGTCAAGTGAAAGAGGCGCTCTAGGTGGTCAGGTGCTCTCGAAGATACTGTTTACACCGATTGCCACTTCCAGAAGACCCTGCATATGATGTTTAAACGGCTGCTCCAGACCCCGTTGCGCCGCTACCATCCCTCGAATCCCGAGCACGTCAAACCACTCAATCTGGGGCCATTGAACTACGGTAGGGACTCGCCGCAATATGCTGTGCTATCACATGCCCTCAAGGTTTCCGTGCCTGTCGTTGGATTCAATGAGAGGGCCCTTGTTCACTCTTTGAACCAGCTCAATTACGATTCGACGATGCTGAGCGTAATTGGAGCCTCCAACTCTCCATCACTGCTACATTCCTCGCCTGCAGTCATGGAACTGGTTAAATTCCACCTAGTCGACAAGCGGCTGAAGTTGGTAGAGGAATTGGACCAGGAAAACCCATCTTTGGAAGAGCTCCTTGTGAAAAGACTCGAGATGAACATTCCCGTGGCACCACACTTGAGGCAATTGCTCTCGCACCTGGCGGTTCCCGGACCTTTCACCGTAGACACTGCCCTCCCAGAGCTGCACAGACTGTCTGACGATCTTATCTACAATTCCAGTGAAAAGGACCATCACGACTTTGCATGGTACACGAAACGGCTGGGTGTAAGTTGTGCCTACGTGAGCAGCGAGTTGTTCATGGCTCAAGATACCTCCCCCGACTATAAGGAAACTTTTGAATTTGCCAGGGACAAACTGCACCGCACCATGCAGTTGGGAGAATACTACAACAATACCGAAGAGTGGGCATGGTATACTTTGCTGAACACGATAAATCTGGCCAAATCGCAGATGGCCAGAGGTTGATGCAAATTGCTTTTTTATATATGGAGATATGTACTTCTAATGTTGCTGACTATTACGCAGTTTGATCAGTTCTTCCTTGACCTTTTCCTGCTCGGCCTGCTTGGTTTTGATGTTACTCTCACAACGGTCAATTTCAGACTGTATGAACTGTAACCTTTTGCTTACATTCAAGCGAGCCTCATCTTGCTCCACAGGCAGGAGCACGTTGCCTGTAAGCTTGTAGATGTTGGCATCACTTTTCAAACTGCTAAACTCATCGTCGACAATTTTATTCTCTTGCAATTGTGTCTCCAGCTTCTGGCGGGCAACTATAAAATCCTCCAATTCGCCTTGCAGTTTCTGGTACTGGGAGGAAAGTTCAGACATTCTGGTAAAGGTGCGAAGGCTTGATTTGTGCTTTACGGTTTGACCGTTTTTTTGTTCATAAGTTCAAAGTTCGCTCGCCGAACTAAAAATCGATGTACTTAATGATGAACACTTGCACTTGGTAATACAAACAACTGTACAAGTTCTGGTTAAAGATGCTGGTATGTATTGTGGACTCTTTATTCAGCGTGTGAGCCCTGTTTACTAACTGTAGTTTGCTTCAGTTCAAACAATGGAATGATATTGACGAACCAAGACATCATTTGGACTCCATAGCATTAGGTAACGAGGATTCGCTGCAGCGAGCAAGATTACCTGAGGTAGAACTTCCTCAGGTTGATTGGTCCCAATTCTCTAAAATATTTTTTACTACAGCTATCATGGTACCCTTATTTCCCGGGGAACTGCTCAATGCTAAGAATCTTGGAGATATAAAGACCGTTTTGACACTGGACACAATTCCGCAAAAGGCAGATCCTTACTCTTGGAACTTCGAAGAGAATTTCCCCAACGAGGTGAATCCGAAGGATTCGCCTGCTGCTGGTGGTCCAGGAAAGTCGTTCACGTTTGTGACGCCTGTCATAGCATTCGATGATTCCCTGCTTATAGTCGTCAAGGAGAATTTCCTCAAAGTTTCTCCCATTATTTACAACCAAATTTCTAAGGCATTGGTTTCCAGCATCGCTAGTAGCCCACACGAGCAGCAGCTACTGGTCCTGGGTATGTCCGATAGAATTACCGAATTAAAACATATCTCTCACAAGCACTGTGATTTACAACCACCTGAATTTGTTACTGGATTTGTGAGCAGTGTACTCACGCAGTTGATCCTGAATGGATTGCCTTTCCAAGGGTTTATCGCCCCTAGTGAAGGTGCCATGGGATTTGAAAAAATGAACATGGACATCATGCCGGAGTTGATCGATATCTGCAATGAGTGGATCAACGTGGATCCCACGAAATACAAGAAGGAATGCTACCGTTACTGGAGGCTGGATGGTGCAGCCGCCGGTTCGCTCTCCGGGCTGTATATCTGAAAGTAAGTACATACTGCACATATTTGTAAAAGAAACGGTTTTTTGAAGGGACAACGAGGTTCAAGTCATTAGCACAAAATAAAACTCTCGCTCAATAGTCGTCTAAATATACAGTACATAGGTTGGAATCCTATTCAGGGGGAATTGAGGATTTTCGCTTAATTTTTCTTCTCCTTCTTCTCTTTTTTCTCTTTCTTCTCCTTCTTCTCTTTCTTTTCCTTCTTCTCCTTCTTGTCCTTCTTGTCCTTCTTTTCCTTCTTTTCCTTCTTGTCCTTCTTCTCAGATTTTTCCTCTTTCTTCTCCTTCTTCAGCTTCTTCTTTTCCTTCTTATCTTCCTCTTCTTGTTCGCTTTCCTCCTCCTCTTCAGGCTCGTGCTTTCTCTTCTTGGGCTCTTTGACCTTTGGTTCATCCTCCTCTCCCTCTGGCTTGTTCTGGTTATATAGGTCGATGGCCTCTTGGATGGCCACTTCGTTCTTTAGAGTTGGATTACCAGTGGTATAAAAGTCCAATCTTTGCTCGACTTGCTTTTTCAACACAACACCAAATACATTAGAGGGCTCGTCGGAGTAGTTGTCAATTCTTGAAGCCATCGAACATTTGTTGGCCAAGTATCTCGAGATTCTACCCTTGTTCTTGGCAGCAGCTTTGGAAATGAAACCGCTGTGGTAGATCAACCCGTACTTGGGTGTGTTACCCTTAGTCTTTAGAGCTCTGAAGAGGGCCTTCTCTGCTCCGAGAATTTGCACCGTGGAGGCCGCCTGCTTGGACAAACTAGTCAAAGAACCAGCATGGGAGATCAGTCTAGCACCAATGACTTCACCGATCAGTTCTGATAGGTTAGGAGCCACCGTGTGCATCTTCTCAACCAAGTAGTCGTACAGCTGTCTTCTGTAATCGGCCAAAGACACAACTCTTTGAGCAAAAATACAAACGTTCTCCATATCGGTCTTGGACAAATCTTGACCCATCGAGATACGGGCGTTGTCTGCAATTCTTTCTGCAATGGCAGCATCATCATCCAAGAGCGCTGCTAACTCGTGCAAGGAGTCCTCATTCAAAGACGCCTTGTCTCTAATTAGAAGAACCAACTTGGCAAACTTGTAGTTGTCAGGTACCAACTTGGCCAACTCAGGGAAATGCCAACCGTACCATTCCTTGACTCTCATGGAGAAAGTATTGATGTCCTTGTCCAATTGGTCCAAAAGGGAGATGGCTTGAATAATGTGGTTGTCGTTCTTTTGAACAGAGAACTTGACCTTGGCACGAGAGTACGCATGACCTAGACCCAGCTGTGCTCTTTCCAAATCACCAGATTGCAATCCCTTGAACAATTTGTCACCATGTAGTCTAACACCACGGATCAAATCCTGGGCCAACTCGTTCGCAATGCAGTCCACGTAGGGAAATACCTCTTTGATGGAAGGTCCCAAGTTCTTATCGGAAATTCCGATGGTTACGGTCTTCTTCTTGGACCCCTTTGGCAGGTTTAGATCCAACACAGCTTTCAAACTGTCGGAGACTAACCCTTCAGAGATATCATTGGCATTCTCCAAGGCCTCAGCAGCACCTTTGAAAGGGGAAAAAGAGACAAGTTCCAATAGTTTCGTGAACGAGCCAAAATCATTGATCTGTTTCTGCACTTCTTCCAATCTCGAACCAATGTCGTCCTGTTGCAGCTTCACTTTGAAAATGGCATACCCGGTAGGCTCTTCAAACAGTAAATACTCGATAGGCGCCATCCTTGCGTAACTTTAGTTCCAGAATACCTTCACCGGTAACAACGACTGATTAGCTAAGTATCTGGTAAAAGAAAAAATCAGTAAAGCTCCCTTTCTGTTGGTGTGGCCAATGTCTACCGAATACTCACTATTCTTACCACTCGAGCTCATCTTGAAAGCGATGAGCTTGATGAAATTTTTTTGAAAATTTTTTTTGTCAGTCATGCTGTACGTATCACCCAGGCATCCGCAATCAGGATATTTTAGAAGTATTATTCATTAAAAATATATATTAAGAGAGTAGTGGGATAGTATGGAGGTATTCGGCCATACATATGTGATGGTAGTGTATTTTCCCATCATGTGGACCTTTTTTTTTCCATGAAAAAAAAAAAAATCGTGTCAATGCCTTTATTTTTATTTGTTTTCATCCAAAGGTGCTTAATAGCTGCCGAGATAGTTGCAGCCTAGCTTGTTGTAGTATATTGTACAACGTTTAAAGATTTTCTTTGCTTTAACAAAATTCTGGAAATGATGGTATGCATTTGAATATTTTTTTACGGAAAGTTATATTTCCGCTAAAGTAGTTATTTCTAACGTACTAACTCAAGTTAAAATGGGTGTCTTCTTCGGCAGTCAAGTTTTTGATCGTAAGTAAGAAAGACCTCGTTAAATGAAAGCCCTTGAAGTCGGGGGCTTCGCCAGCTTGAAATTAACATTTAGGCAGAGAAAAGTAATAGATTACAGCAACGAATTTTATTTTCCCGAGTAGATGTTAATCTTAAAAGAATTGAAATCTAATACAAAGATTTTTTTAATGGAGCTCAAACTAATTCTTTAATTTACGCTTGCTTACTCCCAGGCTGGGGTCATATAGTCGTTTCATTTCTTCATCAAGATGTGAAGCTATTGCAATTCGGTACGAATATGCATGGCCCATTAGAGTTCCATTCTTATTTAGTATCGATGGTCGCACCTTGATTTAGTCAAAGAAGACAGGAGAACTATCGACATCGGTTACGCCAACTACAAAATACAACGTTCAAACCGGTCAGACAAATACAGACTGAGTACGCGAAAACTCACTATGGGGATTTTCAAAACGGCTTGGGGAGTTATTTTGTCCACTGGCGTGGATTTCATGCTGGAGAACCTAAAGTTTAGCGCTGCAGAGGCTAATAATTAACAAATTTTTAAATTTAAGTTTCGAACGTACAAAAATGAACAGGACCCTTATGCTTAGGCAACTAGAAAATTTGTCCCATTTTTTTTTGCAGAAGCCTTCTATACTAGCGTTTATTCGTATATGGTTTTCATTTGTCGTTTTGCCTTTACCGCTCTATCAGAATAATGATAATTAAAACTTGAAAAAAAAAAAAAACAAGAACATTTGAATAGAACCTTTCCGGAACAACAAACAAGCTCCCCATTCTGACTGTATTATTTCGTTTAGACACTCCTATTCTCCCAAATATCTTTATTATCTTCTTCGTATCATTCCAAACCCATTCACCCCACAAAGTGAAATCTATACAAGGGTGAATCACTCATAGTCAACATTTCACCATATTTCACTAAAACTTCAAACAGCGTTACCAGACCAAAGCATATTTATATGCTTTAGTTGATTGTGATCACCCGAATCTCGTGGAACTGAAATACTTCTTTTTTTACAAGCAGTTTGTGTCTCCCCAGCAAAACCCTCCCTTTACCATGAGTCAACTCTTCCTGTCGCACGACATGATTGATAGTGAAGCGACCATGGTTTATTCCACCGCTTATAGCTCCAGTCTTCAAAACACCAACTGCTTCACTGTTTCCTCATCGCAATCCCAGGGGTTTGCCTGGAATCAGGACCTGTTTGCTTCACAATACCAGCAGATGTGCAAAGTGGTCTACGATGGCCATGAGGATAGTTTACCGGCGCTCATGGAACACATCAGGAAATATACCAAGAGACACCCCCATTGGGGCCGTTTTGATGAGGATGACGACATGAGATACGATGATGACGATGAGGCTCTAACCGATTGCGAAGCAGATGCCAACGAGGAAGAGATAACCCCTCCTCGTTATGGGTCATGGAGCTTCGTCTCACGGTCGCAAAGTGGGCATTCATTACACCCAAGACTTTCAGAAGAGATGAACAGGCCTCGTAGAATTTCTGAAAGATCATTAAGCTTCGTTTCTGACTCCAAGAACGGGAACTACAACAGGTGCGACACTGCGGTAATCGAAGTCGATTCTGATACACCTGAAAACAAACATCTGAGATGGTTGATTAGTAATGGTCAACTGTAGGGAAACCAGTAATAATGATAATAATAGTAATTTAATATAAGAGTAAATGGTTTAGTATACAAAATTTATCGATATTTTTTGTTAATTATGCACAACGATACCGCTAATTGCCTCTGTCCTCGTCCTCGTCCTCGTCCTCATCGTCATTTTGGGCACCCGCAGTCACCACAGTGTCAGGGTTGTCGTTCTTCAAGTATTTTCTGGCAAACCTGGAGCTTCTCCCCAATTGCTGGGCTTCAGATCTGGCGGTAGCCTGGGCGGCAGCCAATTCATGGGCAAAACTCTTACGCACAGTCCTGTTGGTAAACACATCCCACAATTTCAAACCTTTGTCCACACCGCCAATGACCATGCTGCCTGCGACTTCAATGTCGTTCGAAAAAGACAGTGAAAGTACGTTACCAACGTCAAAATCACGAGAAAGCACCATGCTCGGGCCCTTCCCCTCTTCTGGCTGCTCCACTGGGAATTTCCACAGTTTTACCACTTTTTCACCCATTCCAGCGGTGCTCATCATGCCAGGCACAAAATTGTTTGTACACAGACAAGAGATACCGGAATCATGGGCGTTTAGAGTCCACACGGGGTTTGAGTTTTCGTTATGTCTGATATCGAAGGCATAAACGTTACCTGAGTCTGTACCGCACAGTATTACGTTATCGTCCGCAAAAGTGGCACTTTCCACTTCTTCTCCCGGCAACACGGACCAGTACTTGGACATTTTGTCCTCGTCAGAGACCCTCACATCTGACAACGCTACACGAGAGTCGTAACCAGAAGTCAACAGCACGTGTCCATTGGATCTATGCCATTCTGCGGAGGAAACAGTCTTTCCGCTGTGAATCGACGCCATGGAACGTGCTGCGATACCAGTGTTCAAATCCCAAAGTTTGACTGTGTGGTCTGTCGACGTGGATGCCAAAACCGAACGGAAGTGCTTGTTGTGCGCAAGAGATAAGACAGCACCCGTGTGGTGTGTGGTGACATGCTGGGACTTCTTACTCTTTTTCTTATTCTTGAGTGATGCGGCGGAATTGCGTGGAGGCACCCCCAAGATCATGTCGGGAAACCGTTTCTCAACACAGTCCAGGTTCCATATCTCGATCTCAGGGTCGAAACCCCCAATCGCTACATAATTGGCGGCATCTTCAGAGTTTGCCCCGGGCCTGTAGTTCAACCACTCCACGCATAGCGGGAAGGCGGGCAGTATCAAATCATGATGCACATACATCGAGCTATCTCGAACCATACCACGAGCCACATCGGGATCCTTTTCATCACCTTGCTCCACCGGCACACTACTGTCGTGGAAACCAGCACCGTCATCATAGACAAAGACATCCAAGAAGGAAATATCGTCTTCAGTTCTCGTCGCCAGGATCATGTTGTCCGTGGGGTAAACTTGCAACTCTTGCTTCTCCTCGACCTCGTCATCCTGTGTGGGCAAAGAAATGTAGGGATCTTCGCCATCTTCACCTTCATGGAATTTGACGTTTTCATCCTTCAAACCGGAGAAGATGGCCACCTCAGCATCCTCATCATCGTCGTAATGTTCCATGTCAAACTCTTTCAAATCATCATCAACTTCCAATTGGTGCTGTAGCTTCGAAGTATCTGGCTTGGTCGCAACTTCCTCTTCCTTTTCATGTGCTTCTTCGCGCTCTTCGTCCCAGTCGCTTAGATTCAAACGGGCCATCTTGTTAACCCTCTCTAGCTCCTCATCATCAATCAAATACTTCTCGGGAAACTCGGACGCATATCCCCTTGGTACCCAGCAAGACGCAGAGTTCATCTTACTTCAGCTATTCACACCAATACTTTCCCAGTTCTTTTCATCTCATCTCATCTCATCTCATCTCAAGCTCATCGCTGTTTTTTTTCAAAAATTTTCAGTCCGTGACAGATGACGCGATGCTGAAATATGAAAAAGAAGGTTGAGGCACAGACCATATGATTACTTATAGAAGGACTTGCTGGGTGGGTAGGACCCTTTGATTATCTCTAGATGTCAGGAAATGGTAACGGAGATGCTGGTGGGAAACCCACTGGCAATATTGCTGAGCTTTTGAAGCTTCTGAAGATAAATGGCAACGACGTGACAAAGCTTACTCAGTCACAGCAGAAAGAAATGAAGGATTACAAATTTTGGAAGACTCAGCCCGTGCCCAAATTGAATGAGTCTGTATCTGAGGAGGGTCCCATTGATAGAAAGAAAACTCCCGATGACATTCCCAACGAACCCTTCCCTCTTTTGGCGGAATTCGAGTGGTGTACGCTGGATGTCACTGACCAAAAGCAGTTGGAAGACATCTTCGTGCTTTTGAATGAAAACTACGTTGAGGACCGCGATGCTTCCTTCAGGTTTAAATATACCCGTGATTTTTTCAACTGGTCCTTGAAACCCCCCGGATGGAAGAAAGATTGGCATGTAGGTGTGCGTGTTCGCGCCACCGGTAAACTGGTGGCCTTCATCTCTGCCATCCCAGTCAATCTGATCTTGAGGGAAAATTTGGTTAAGAGCGTGGAGATCAACTTCCTCTGCGTTCATAAGCAGTTGAGGGGAAAGAGGTTGGCACCTGTCTTGATCAAAGAGATTACGAGAAGAGTTAACAAGTGTGACATCTGGTTTGCCCTTTACACTTCGGGTACAATTTTACCCTCTCCAGTGTGTGTGTGTCGTTATACACATCGCCCATTGAACTGGACCAAATTACTTGAAGTTGGTTTTGTTCATTTACCTCCAGAGTCATCCAAGTCTCAAATGGTGGCAAACTACAGTTTGCCCAAGGAGACTACCACTCGCGGGTTGAGACCAATGGTACCAGAGGACGTAGATCAGGCACACGCTCTTTTCGAAAAATACCAGTCCCGATTTGATCTTGTGCAACAGTTTGACAAAGAGGAGTTCCGTCACTGGTTCCTGGGTGGGCCAGAACAGCTCTCCGCCAGTTTGGACAACAAGGTAATCCACTCCTACGTCGTAGAGAATGAAGAGGGCAAGATTTCCGATTTCTTCTCCTTCTATTCCCTACCTTTTACCATCTTGGACAACCCTGTGCACACGGAATTGGGCATAGGTTATTTGTTCTACTATGCCTCTGATGCGGATTTGAGTTACAGCGACAGATTCGACAAGGATGCCACGGCAGCTTTGAAAGGCCGTTTGTGTAGCCTGGTCAATGATGCATGCATCCTGGCGCGTAATGGCAAGATGGACGTTTTTAACGCTCTCACGTCTCAGGACAACGCTTTGTTCTTGGAGAGGCTCAAGTTTGGTCCCGGTGACGGGTTCCTGAATTTCTATTTGTTCAACTACAAAGCTTTCCCCATTACCGGCGGTATCAAGGATGGAAAGGACTACGACTTCGAGAGGCGTAGTAATCTCGGCGTAGTAATGCTATGAAATACATGCATATAAGATTTTTTACATGTTTAGAAGTTGCAGGTTGCTTGCATCTAATTTTATATTTTCTCGCTCGAAGCGTCAAATTGAGGTGGCTGGTTAACTAGCAACCGGCCAACAATGGATAAAAACCGTAGTGATCAACAATGCCCATGGCAAGGCTGTACCATTCATATATTTCGATCTAAGCCTTGAGGATCTAATGTAAGGCCAGCTTAGCCTTGTGGATCTAAGCCTATCCAAGTCTTCAGTGCCGAACTAAATTTAGTTACGCACTGTAGCCTTAAGGCTAAATGTTATTTGATGTATAAAAAGGTGCTGCCCTACGGCTACTCATATTGTAATCCACATCGTTCCAACACCCCAAGGAAAAAATGAGATTTGTATACCTTCTCACCCTTTGCAGCATTGCTGCCGCTGAAAGTTCTACATCCGAATCCACAGGATCCGATGTCTCTGCCGATGCTGATCAAGACCAATCAAGTACTGGAACCACCTCAACGGATGAAAATGGCAGTAGTGGCCAGAATGCACTATCAAGTGTCGTTAACAGTGGCTCCGAATCTGTAGCGACAACGAACACCGATGGAACTGCCACCACGGCTGCAGCTTCCGATTCTGAGACCCGCAGTAGCGAGGAAGCGCTCTCAAGTGCGACCGATAGCGACTCACAGTATGCAATGAGCAGTGATGGGCCTGCCACCATGACCACATCTTCCGATTCTGAGACTCGCAGTAGGGAGGAAGCGCTCTCAAGTGCCACTACGAGCGACTCTAAATCTCTAGCGACATCAAGCAGCGATGGGCCAGCCAGCATGACCACATCTTCCGATTCTGAGACCCGCAGTAGCAAGGAAGCACTCTCAAGTGAAACCAGCAGCGATTCCCAGTACGGGTCCTCAACGAGCTCTGATGGGCCTATCACCGTGATCACATCTTCCAACTCCCAAGGCAAGTACACATCTACTGTTTGGTGGCTACCTTCTTCGTCGTCAATTGCCGCTTCTAGCTCTTTTACAAGTGATTCCGCCACACAGTCCAGTGGATCTACATCTAGCGTTTACGTCACAAGATCCACCACCTCTTCTAATGGCACCTCTACTGCCTCCGTCCAATCCAATGCCGGTCAGAAAATCACCGACATGTCCTATGGTATGGGAGCCATTGCCCTGGCTTTGCTGCTCATTTGATGCAATCACAGAGGCAAATTTGCATATTCTATAAAAAGTTCAGTTCAAAACAGTGACCGTTGATTCATTTACGTATTTTTTTTAGTTCGGTTTTTTCAAGATTTAGTAATGACGTTAAGTTAGGTTTCAACGTGTTTCTACCTTTTCGGTGCGGACGGCGTAAATCAACTGTCGCTGGAAAAAAAAAAACCTTTCCAGGATGCCCACACAACTTTTCCTGGTGATAAGGTAAGCGTTCACCTGTAAAAAGGCCCACTGAATGGATATTTGATTTGATTTGGTATCGGTGGAGTTAGTCAGTCAATTCGCATAGGCAAAATGGTTTTATGGCACAAGAATGCCCACGTCTTTGACAGCGATTTTAGAACGGTCTCCATGGCCTTTTTCAATAGATACCCCAACCCTTATGCCTCTCATGTGCTCTCCATCGACACTTTGTCCAGAGAATTGGATCAAGATGGCAAGTTGCGTACAACCAGGCTAATCAAGAAGTCTGGTAAGCTTCCACGGTGGGTCAAGCCATTCCTAGGCAGAATATCAGACTCATGGATCATCGAATTTTCTGTCGTGGACCCTATCAAATTAACCATGAAGACATTTACGAGAAATTTGGATCACACCAAGATTATCCAGGTGGAGGAATACACCACTTACGATCAAGCTGAACGATCTATAAAGAGAACGGCCTGTGCCAGTCAGGTCAAGTTTTCGAGCGGATTTAACGTGAGCATCCGGAACAGAATTGAAGACTGGTCGAGGTCTAAGTTCGATGAGAACATCAAAAAGAGTAGAATGGGTATGCTCTTTGTAATGCAGGAGTTGGAAAAGAGGAAGGCCCTGCTTTGAGATAACATGTGTGTATGAGTCTACGATCTTATTTATTTTGCGGCAGTTCTTATTTTAAAAGAACGCTAACTATGCAATATTTTTTGTCTCCCACCCGTCCCTTATGCAAAACTAATATCCCACCCCATGGCGTCCACAATGTCGTACCAATCCATGTCGCCCAGTTCAATGGACCCGACGTCGCTGAGACTCCCGTTGGAGATGCTTTCGGTGTCGCCGTCGTCTTGTAGCCATACTTTCCGCATGACAGTCCTTGCCCTTTGGAAATTGTAGCATTTGTAGCGCTTGGCGATGTCACTGAACCGACTTTCGATGCTGCGCTTCTGCTCATGTTCCGTCGCATTGATGCCGCAGATGAACATGGGGAAACACAAACATCCCTCCAGCTTGGTCCCCAAGATGAGGTCCAGCTTGTCAAATAGCTCCTGCCAAAGATACTGCATTTCGATGCTGTGCTTGGAATGCTTCAAACAGGTCGTCTTGAGATGCATGAGAGAGGCCAATTTCATCAACTGGAACAACTCGAGACACAAAGTGTACATGACGGATGATTCCTCGTAAAGTTCCAGCTCTTGGCCGTCAGGTACAATTTGGTACAGCTGCATCTGCAGTTCGTAAGCCTTGCGCATGTACTCCTGGAAGCGAGGGTGGCTTCTGTCAAAGGGGCCAGCCGCTTTCATTCTCCTCGTAAGGTTCGTGATGTCCCCCGTGATTAAGAGGATGGGTCTATTTATACCATGCAGTGGGTCCACATGCCTGCTTACGGCACTGGATACGGGATGGTCTTTTGTACCTGTAGGGTGGTGGTTGCTCAAAACCTTGTTGTACTGGTCGATAGGGAAATGCGTTCCCCTGGAACACATTACGTCGTGGTATATGAAATTGGCTACGAGCCAGTACATGGTCGTCGTGTCTAAGTTGGTCTTGTAGGAGGTGAGCAGCTGCGACATGTCCTTGCCAACGTTCTTCTCGATGAGGTCCGCTCCGTACTTGAGCAGCACCTTCCACTTGGCGACATCGCCCTGGCAGATCTCTGCGCCGCAAAGGATGAGCAGTTGCGCCAGCGACCACAAAAAGTTGTGCTCTATCTCGGAGCGCAGATATCGCAGCGATTCCAACGTGTATCTGTTGGCCAGTGCGTAGTAGTTTCGATCGCGCGTCTCGCTGCCCTCCTGCGAGATCGACAGATGATGCGCTGACCACGCCATCAGCCCGTACAGTATGCCCCTGTGCTTGTGCGCCATTGGCAAAAACACTTGCAAGTAGTAGTTCTGCCTCATGGGTGCTATCGAGATGATCTTGGCCAGATGGTCTCTGTAGTAGTTGTAAAGATGCATACCCATCGGGTCCAGATGCAGTGTTATGGGGTCCGACAACGGCTGCGACATATACGGCGATTGCGACACACCAACCCGCTCCTCTTCCAACGGCATGTACGGCGTCTCCAACAGCTGTTTCAATTGCCAATTTAGACCCCATGACGCACCGGACTCCGTTTCAAACTCATCGGAAAGTGCCTCCTCTCCATCTACCTCCTCTCCATCTCCCTCCCCCACTTCCTCTTCCCCATCCTTTTCTTCCTTAATATACTCTGAGAGCTCCACCCCGTCTTCAAATCCTGTAATAAACTTCTTCTTATTCTTTTGCACAAACAACTCTTTTTCCACCTGGTCCTTGCATCTTTGAAGAACTTTCTTATCAGCAGTCTTGAGGAGATACACGCAACTAAATCCCAGGCGCTCACAATCTCTGCAGACCGGTTTATCCTCAGAACACCGTTTCTTTCTCACTTTACATGTTACACAACCGGTTCTTGAGTGTTTTCGTACCTTGGAAATTCTATTTTCGGGTGAATTCATCGAGATAATGGGCTCAAATATTCTGTCATTCGATGAGACGATGCTATCCTAGGTCTTTATTTTTTGAACCTCGTACAAATTACTATGATTGAATATCAGCTCATCGCTTTTTTTCCTTCTTCCCTATTGTCTAGATATGTGCATCCCAACTTTTTCAGCAGTGGACGTATCCATTATCCATTCAAGAAATTTACCAAATTTACGTAGTGTTCTCTCGAAAAAAAAGAATAATAGGTCATGTGATCATCGCCGGGAAAAAAAGCCCCGTAACCCGCACGAGCCGCAGCTCCGACGGAGATAGTACTAAAGCCTCCAGCACGTGGTGCTTCTCTTCCCCTCCCCGCTTTCGCGCTCTCTCCTCTTCTTAGTGAGATAAAGGACGCTACGGCACTTTCTCAGCGGACAGGTTCTGATTGGTCGTCGCTAGCCGCGCTCATTTGGTCAGAAACGGCCGGAGCGATACGAGGGGCGAATGAGAAACGGCGTTTAACCGCTGCACGGCTGATTACGATATGATTACTTGGCTGCTCTCAGATGATCCTAACGGGACAACGCTCGGCGGCTCGTGGCTCGATATATAAAGGGCGGATTTGCCACCGGAGTGAGATTTCGTTTCTCGTACTTTCTCTTCGGAGTTTGGAGGTTTCGGTTTGGCTTAACAACACTAGACAGGGCTGTGATTTCAAACTCTATTTATTTATTACTGCATTACTGGATTTCCCACTCCATCCCCTCACCGCTTAGTATCGGAACCTCCTTTGCTCATTTATTTATTTTGTCTGTTTATTTATTTATTGGTCCTCCATCCTGTGGATATTGTAACATTAGCTATGGTTTTGAAATCGGAAGCATATGATCCGATGCAGGAGGCATACGAGGGCGGATCTCCCCAAGAGTTGCCGGAGAAGCGTGTGAACAAGTCGTGGGCAAATGTCATCCCAGACAAATGTGGGCTATACGACCCGGAGTATGAAAAGGACGCATGTGGTGTCGGTTTCGTGGCGAACATCAAAGGTGAGTCTTCGCACAAGATCGTGTCAGATGCGCGGTTTCTGCTTTGCAACATGGCACATCGTGGGGCCGTCTCTTCTGGGGGTAACGGTGACGGTGCCGGTATACTGGTGGGGATTCCTCACGAGTTTTTCCAACGGGAATTCAAATTGGACCTCGGCGTGGAGGTACCCAGTAGGGGCCATTACGCTGTGGGGAACGTTTTCTTCAAGAAAGATCAGGGCTCTGCTCTGCAGGCTTCCCAATCGATTTTTGAAGATTTGGCAATAGAGCAAGGGTTGAAAGTTCTCGGATGGAGAGCTGTGCCTCGGGATTCGTCGATTCTGGGAGAGGTGGCTTTCTCGCGGGAGCCCACCATCTTGCAGCCACTTGTGGTGCTACATGCGGGAGAGCCCTTTGACGAGAGGGTGTTCCAAACCAGATTATACATTTTGCGCAAATTGGCGTCGAACGAAATTGGCATAGAGAACTGGTTCTACGTGTGTTCACTGAGTAACCAAACCATCGTTTACAAGGGTCAACTGACCCCTGCACAAGTGTACAATTATTACCACGACTTGACCAATGCGCATTTCAAGTCGCACATGGCGTTGGTGCACTCCAGGTTCTCCACAAACACTTTCCCCTCGTGGGACAGAGCTCAACCCCTGCGTTGGCTCGCTCACAACGGTGAAATCAACACTTTGAGAGGTAACAAGAATTGGATGCGTGCCAGGGAAGGTGTGCTGGTCTCAGAGACCTTTAAGGAGCAACTCGACAAGTTGTACCCGATCATCGAAGAGGGCGGATCTGATTCGGCTGCCCTAGACAACGTCTTGGAACTGTTGACCATCAATGGCACTCTGTCTTTGCCCGAAGCCGTCATGATGATGGTCCCGGAGGCTTACCACAAGGACATGGATTCCAATTTGAAAGCGTGGTTCGATTGGGCCGCCTGTCTCATGGAACCGTGGGATGGGCCCGCACTATTGAGTTTCACCGATGGTCGTTACTGCGGTGCCATGCTGGACAGAAATGGGTTGCGGCCCTGCCGCTATTACGTCACAAAGGATGACAGAGTCATCTGTGCGTCTGAAGTCGGTGTCATCCACATGGATAACTCTCTCGTGGTGCAGAAGGGGAAACTGAAGCCCGGTGACCTGTTTCTAGTGGACACGCAAAGGGGTGAGCTCGTTGATACGAAGAAATTGAAGATGCAGTTTGCCAAGAAGCAAGATTTCAAATCGTGGCTGTCCAAAGTCATCAATTTGGAAGACCTTGTGACGAAAAACGCAAAACTCATCCCTGAGACTTACGAACCCGAATGCTCAGACTTGAAAGTGCAAAACGATCCTCGTCTCTTGGCCAACGGTTACACTTTTGAGCAGGTGTCCTTGATTTTGACCCCGATGGCCCTGGGCGGTAAGGAAGCGCTTGGGTCCATGGGTAACGACGCACCTTTGGCATGTTTGAATGAGGATCCCATCTTGGTTTATGATTATTTCAAGCAGTTGTTTGCGCAGGTGACCAACCCTCCAATTGACCCTATCCGTGAGGCCAACGTCATGTCGTTGGAATGCTACGTGGGGCCTCAGGGAAACCTACTCGAAATGCATCCAAGCCAGTGTGAAAGACTGTTGTTGAAATCACCCATCTTGCATTGGAAGGAGTTTTTAGCCATACAAAACATTGAGAAGGCCCACCCTTCTTGGTCCGTTGCCAACATTGATATCACTTTTGATAAATCCGAAGGTCTGTTGGGCTATACGGCTACCATCGAACGCATCACAGCTGAGGCGAGCGATTCCATCGAACAAGGGAAAAAAATCCTGATTCTCTCGGACAGAAAACTAGGACCCTCCCGCGTGGCCATTTCCTCCCTGATTGCTGTTGGTGCCATCCATCACCATTTGATCAGACATAAGCAACGTTCTCACGTAGCGATCCTTTTGGAGACCGCTGAGGCGAAGGAGGTCCACCATTTCTGCGTGCTCCTGGGTTACGGTTGTGACGGTATCTTTCCCTACTTGGCCATGGATACTCTGATTAGGATGAACCACGAAGGATTGGTGCGTAGCGTTGACGACGATGATTTGCAGGTCGACGACCACACCCTTTTGGAAAACTACAAGCACGCCATCGACGGTGGTATCTTGAAAGTCATGTCCAAGATGGGTATATCTACGTTGGCCTCCTATAAGGGAGCTCAGATTTTCGAAGCTCTCGGTGTGGATAATTCAGTGATTGATTTATGCTTTGCCGGTACTGCGTCGAGAATTAAGGGTGCCACTTTTGAATATTTGGCCCAAGATGCCTTCTCTATGCACGAGGCGGCTTATCCGTCGAGACCGGTCGTTTCCAACTCCGTGGTTCTGCCTGAAAATGGTGATTACCATTGGAGGGATGGCGGCTACAAGCACGTTAACGATCCACAGGCCATTGCATCTCTACAGGATACCGTTAGGACGAAGAATGAAAGTTCTTGGGACATGTATGTTAAGAGGGAGACGGAAGCTATAAGGGATTGTACTTTGAGGGGACTCTTGGAGTTAGATTTTGAGAAGTCGACTCCGATTCCTCTGGAACAAGTAGAACCATGGACCGAAATCGCTAGAAGGTTTGCTACCGGTGCCATGTCGTATGGTTCCATCTCCATGGAGGCACATTCCACGTTGGCCATTGCTATGAACCGTCTGGGTGGCAAATCCAACTGCGGTGAAGGTGGTGAAGATGCTGAAAGATCGATTGTCCATGAAAACGGTGATACAATGAGGTCTGCAATCAAGCAGGTAGCCTCAGCCAGGTTCGGTGTTACTTCCTATTATTTGTCCGACGCCGATGAGTTGCAAATTAAGATTGCTCAAGGTGCAAAGCCTGGTGAAGGTGGTGAGTTGCCCGCTCACAAAGTGTCTAAGGAGATTGCTAAAACTAGACATTCCACACCTTACGTGGGGTTAATATCTCCACCACCCCATCACGACATTTATTCTATCGAGGATTTGAAACAGTTAATTTACGATTTGAAATGTTCCAACCCAAGAGCGAGCGTCTCTGTGAAATTGGTCTCCGAAGTCGGTGTGGGAATTGTTGCCTCAGGTGTAGCCAAGGCAAAGGCTGATCACATCCTAGTTTCTGGCCATGATGGTGGTACTGGTGCAGCTAGGTGGACCAGTATCAAGAATGCAGGTTTACCTTGGGAATTAGGGTTGGCAGAAACCCATCAAACTTTAGTGTTGAACGATCTGAGACGTAACGTCGTTGTGCAAACGGATGGTCAGTTGAGAACAGGGTTCGACATAGCGGTAGCCGTATTGCTCGGTGCTGAGCAGTTTACTCTGGCCACGGTGCCCCTAATTGCCCTTGGTTGTGTCATGCTAAGGAAGTGTCATTTAAATGCTTGTGCCGTTGGTATCGCTACTCAGGACCCTTACTTGAGAAGCAAATTCGAAGGTCAGCCAGAGCATGTTATCAACTTCTTTTATTATTTGATCCAAGATTTACGGAAAATCATGGCCAAGCTTGGGTTCCGTAGCATCGACGAGATGATAGGCCATTCGGAAAAATTGAGAAAGAGGGAAAACGTGAGTACAAAGGCAATTAACATTGATTTGTCCCCCATATTGACTCCGGCCCACGTTATTCGTCCCGGTGTGGCTACCAAATTCACTAAGAAGCAAGATCATCGCTTGCATACTCGCCTAGATAACAAATTAATCGATGAAGCCGAAGTAACTTTGGACCGTGGGTTACCTGTCACCATTGATGCTGAAATCATCAACACGGATCGTGCCCTGGGGACCACTTTGTCGTACAGGATCTCAAAGAGATTTGGAGAGGAGGGGTTGCCGCAAGATACGGTGGTGGTTAACATTCAAGGTTCTGCTGGGCAGTCCTTTGGTGCCTTTCTGGCTCCAGGTATAACTTTCATATTGGATGGCGATGCCAATGATTACGTGGGCAAAGGCCTCTCAGGTGGTACACTGGTGATTAGACCCCCTCCGAAATCCACGTTCAAGAGCGATGAAAATGTTATCATTGGTAACACTTGTTTCTACGGCGCTACTTCTGGTACCGCCTTCATCTCTGGTTGTGTTGGTGAAAGGTTTGCTGTTCGAAACTCTGGTGCCACCATGGTTGTCGAAAAAATTAAGGGGAATAATGCCTTTGAATATATGACTGGCGGTAGAGCCGTTGTACTCTCGCAACTTGAATCCTTGAATGCCTTTTCTGGGGCCACTGGGGGTATCTGCTACTGCCTGACATCCGATTATGATGATTTTGTTGGCAAGATCAATAGGGAAACAGTGGAACTGGAAGGTTTGTCTGACCCGGTAGAAATTGCATTTGTGAAGAATTTAATTCAAGAACATTACAATTACACCAAGTCCGAATTGACAGCGAAAATTTTGAGTAAATTCAACTATTATTTGAAGAATTTTGTCAAAGTGATTCCAACTGATTATAAGAAAGTTCTAGTGAAGCAGAAGGAGGATAAATTGAAGCAGAAGCAATTGGCAGATTTGAAATATCTGCAAAAATTCCAAAGATCTACCATCTCGAGTTTGGATGCCACCAACGGTGACGTTGACGCTATGATGTCCTCCAAAAGAGACAAGAACAATGTTGCCATCTCGTTCAAGGCTACCCGGAAGGAACCCGGTGTGGCGGATTTGGAAGATGTAGTCCCCAACCATAAGCAGTTGGCCAAGAACGTTGAGAAATTGGAGAAAGTGCGTGGATTTATGAAGTACAAAGTTCGCCATCAGTCGAAGAGGCCACCTGCAGTCAGATCTCAGGATTGGAAAGAATTTACCAACAATTTGAATAAGAAGGACGCCAAGTATCAGACCGCCAGGTGTATGGACTGTGGTACACCTTTCTGTCAATCCGACACCGGGTGTCCCGTCTCTAACATTATCCCCAAATTCAACGATTTGGTGTTCAAGAATCAATGGAAATTGGCTTGGGAAAAATTATCCGAGACTAATAATTTCCCAGAATTCACTGGCAGAGTGTGCCCTGCGCCTTGCGAAGGTGCCTGTACGCTCGGTATCATTGAGGATCCAGTGGGTATTAAATCCATTGAAAGATTGATTATTGACAATGCGTTTAAAGAAGGTTGGGTACAACCTACTCCACCAAAGCACCGTAGTGGTCACACAGTGGCCATAATTGGATCAGGTCCTGCAGGTCTGGCATGTGCAGATCAATTAAACAGGGCTGGTCATTCCGTGACTGTTTACGAACGAGCTGATCGTTGCGGTGGGTTGCTGATGTACGGTATTCCCAACATGAAGTTGGAGAAATCTGTTGTGCAGCGCCGCGTCGATTTGCTGGCTGAAGAAGGGGTCCAGTTCGTGGTGAGCACCGAAATTGGCAAAGACATCACTGTTGATGAATTGAGGTCCCAATTTGACGCGGTGGTATACGCGATTGGATCCACCATCCCCAGGGACTTGCCAATCAAGGGCCGTGACTTGAAGAACATCGATTTCGCCATGACTCTTCTGACGGATAATACCGCCGCCTTCTTGAATAAGGATATGGAAGCCGTGCGCCAGTCGATAACGGGTAAAAAAGTCATTGTCATTGGTGGTGGTGACACCGGTAACGACTGCTTAGGTACATCTGTGAGACACCACGCCGCGTCTGTGCTTAACTTCGAATTATTACCCCAACCACCCCAGCAGCGTTCTAGGGACAACCCTTGGCCGCAATGGCCTCGTGTCATGAGAGTGGACTACGGTCATGCTGAAATCAAAGAGCATTACGGTAGGGACCCTCGTGAGTACTGCATCTTGTCCAAAGAGTTTATTGGCAATGACCAAGGGGAAGTCAAGGCCATCAAGACCGTGCGTGTGGAATGGAAGAAGTCTGAGTCTGGTGTTTGGCAGATGGTGGAGATTCCGGGCAGTGAGGAAATTTTTGAAGCGGACGTTGTGTTATTGTCGATGGGGTTTGTAGGTCCCGAATTGTTCGAGGACTCCAATGTCAAGAAGAGCCGCCGTGGTACCATTTGCACTGTGAACGATACCTCGTACAGTGTGGACGGCGGAAAGACGTTTGCTGCTGGTGACTGCCGTCGTGGTCAATCGTTGATCGTCTGGGCCATCCAGGAGGGGCGCAAGTGTGCCACCACTGTGGACCAAACGTTGATGGGGCTAACGGGACTGCCGGGCAACGGTGGACTCGTGAAACGTAATTTTGCCATGTTGGAAGAGTTGGCCTCAACTGTCTGATCCTCCAAACATCGCATCATTTATTTATTTACTTACTGATTTATTTATTAATAGGAATTAGGTACATTACTATGTCATCACATTATGCATGAAAATCAAGAGAAGAAACGCTTGACAGAGGACCACACACTCTTGCCGCCCTCATGCTTTTGGTTCTTCTTCTTCTGACGTTCCCTACCACTTGACGTGGGGGAGACTACGTTGCCGGCACCGCCCCTGCCCAGTACGATAGCTTTAGGCCTGTCATGACTACTGTGCTTGACGTTGCTGCCTCTTCTTGCGCCAGGTTGTCCTCTAGACCCACCACTACTGTGACTCCTGCAATTGGATCCCGAGGGCGTGCTGCTGATATTCTCCTCTCGTAACGGCCCTATGTAATCTTCGTCACCCACCAAAATCGCATCCTCATCACGAAGAGCTTGCTCCACGTCCTGGGCCTTGCGTGTCATTCTGGGGTTCACGTTGCGTCGCATATTGCCAGCACCACCTCTGCCAGTACTGTAAACCGGTTGTAATATGGTAGGGGTCGAGCCCTGTGGGATGAGTTTCGGCGAAGGGTTCGACTTTGTGGGCTGGATGTTGCCAGACCCCCCACGTCCTGTGGAAACCATACGTGTACTCATATTTACTGCAATTTTACCAATACCACAACCCCAGTGGCACCAACTGTCGCTTGTCGTTACAAGCTTCCCGTGCTAATTATATTGAATATGTCATTTGTGATGAGCCATCGGGGTCACGGTCAGTGACCAAAAAATGTGACCCTGCTGGGACAGTGTGAGGAAGAACAGAGTTTCACGCTGAGCGCGTGCACAATGGGCATAGCTTCTGTGGACGTATGAGATGCTTACTACGAGGCTATATGAGTATATGAGACGGTTCAACAGGTTACATGACCGGGTGTGGTTTTGTGAACCTCGACGCAAGAGAGTGTGGCTGGGAAGACACTAAACGAGTAAGAGGTAGTCAAACACGGAGTATAGAAGTCGTTGGCTCGAGTAATAGCACTTTCAGCACCTGGAAACGCGTCGAGTTGGGTCCCAATGGGTGCTTTCACCACGGTGCAGTTATGTGAAAATCACTAGCGACGGAGAGCATTGGAACCCATTTTTTTTTTTTTTTTTTTCATTTCAGCACACAAATAAGAGGAAGTGTACACTCGATGAGCTCGACAAAGACTGAAATTGAATTGCAATAGTCGAGGGTTATAGAGATTATTTGGCCATGTCTTGGGATGACGACGTTATCGGAGGGTCTGCCGCACAGTCTGAGGATGCTGCTTTGATGGAATCTTGGGATGATGGCCTAGATGAGCCGATATTGGACTCTTGGGACGCTGTTGAGAGTGAAGAAAAGCCTGCTCCCAAGGCAGCAGCAGCAGCTCCTAAGGCAGCAACTGTAGCTGCCAAAAAGAAGAAGGACAAAAAACCTGCCAGCGAATCCCCCCAGTTGGCAATCGACAAGCTAGACCCCAAGACTCGCCAGGAGCTGATGAAAAAAGCTGAGATCGAATCGGATCTCAAGAATGCCAGTGACCTCTTTGCTGGGATGGAGATGGTGGGTGAGCATCCGAGGGCTGCAGCTACAGCACAGAAAGAGCAGGAGGAGCTCGCTGCCAAGCTGGCCGCCCGGATGGACAAAGACACACCCATCGGGGATCATCCGTTGTTCCAAGATGCAGAGACCAAGAAAGATTTCCAGGAGCTCAGAAAGGCCCTGGCTGCTGCCATTGTCCCTATGAATGAGAAGTCTTCCCTAAACTATTCGTCTTCGCTAGCGATAGATCTCATCAGAGACGTCTCCAAGCCGATGGCCATCGAGTCTATCAGACAAACCGTGGCTACGTTGAACATCTTGATCAAGGAAAAGGAGAGGGAGGAGAGACAAGCCAGATTGGCCCGTGTAAAGGGCGGCACCGCTACGGGCGGAGCGGGCAAGAAGAAGGCCAAGGCAAAGACCAACCTTGGCGGTTCGTTCAAGAAGGACCAGGAGTTCGACATCGGTGGTGACATGGACATGGACAACTTCGACGACGACGACTTTATGTAGCTTTATCTACCTACCATACACCCTCGACTCGTAGTTTTCATTTGGTACATAAAGTACAAAAAAAAAACTCAAGAGAGTATGTATTTTGCTAACCACTTTCAGTTGGAACAAATAACTGGGTAGCTATGTTCAGGAGTTCATTAGCGAAATGCATGCGTGGACTAGCATCTCGTAGGAGTTATGCACAAGGTTACGAGACCCCGCGGGGCCAATTCTCCCATAGCACCAGAGGGAAAATCGAGACTGGTATCAAGTACTTGCTGGCTGGTGGAATTGGTTATGCCATTTCGGAGACATTGGAACAGGAGTATGGGAAATCCGCTAAACCCTTCGCTTCGGCTTACGATAGTGACGATAAATCCACTCTAAAATTGGAAGATTGTTCTTCACCCACTTACTGCAGTGCTCACAAGCTGCCCCAGGTCATTGATCAGTTGAAAAAAGTGGTCCATAATGACCCCGACAACTTCTCAGACTCAAAATCTGAACTGGAAGAGCACTCGGATACTTACTTCAACACTCACCATGCTAAACCAGACGAGAGACCTCGCATCATCTTTTACCCCAAATCCACCGAAGAAGTCTCCAAGCTCGTCCAGATTTGTCACGACAACAGCGTGCCGGTGGTTCCATTCTCTGGCGGCACTTCCCTTGAGGGCCACTTCCTACCGACTAGAAAGTCTGCGACTGTAGTTCTGGACTTCTCCAAATACATGAACAAGATCATAAAATTGGACAAGACGGATTTGGACGTCCAAGTGCAAGCCGGCGTCCCCTGGGAAGACCTCAACGAGATGCTGGACGGACAAAACCTGCTGTTTGGTTGCGACCCTGGGCCCGGTGCAGAGATTGGCGGTTGCGTAGCCAACTCATGTTCTGGGACCAACGCCTACCGTTACGGCACCATGAAGGAGAACGTCGTCAACTTGACAGTGGTGCTAGCTGACGGCACGGTGGTCAAGACTAGACGCAGACCCAGAAAATCCTCTGCGGGCTACAACTTGAACGGGTTGTTCACGGGAAACGAAGGCACGCTGGGGATCGTCACAGAGGCCACAGTCAAGTGCCATGTAAAGCCCAAGTTTCAGACAGTCGCTGTCATTTCCTTCCCCACCGTGGGCGATGCAGCCGCCTGTTCCTCTTCCATCACCCAGCAGGGCATCCAGCTCGATGCCATGGAACTGCTTGACGACAAGATGATGCACCTGGTCAACAGCCAGGGGGCCACCACAAGAACCGACTGGAAGGAGCAGCCCACACTCTTCCTCAAGATTGGCGGCAGAAACGAAAGAATCATCAAAGAAGTCGTACAGGAGGTGGAGAAGATCTCCCACGGCCACAGCGCATCTAATTTTGAGTTTGCCACCGACAACGACGAGAAGCTAATGCTGTGGGAGGCAAGAAAATACGCCCTATGGTCAGTTATCGATGCTGGCAAGTCCCGCAACCAAAAGGCCAACGTTTGGACCACAGACGTAGCTCTGCCCCTCTCCAACTTCGCCAGAGTCATTGAGGAGACGAAGGAGGAGATGGACAACTCTCCCCTGCTGTACGCAACGGTGGGACATGCGGGGGATGGTAACTTCCACTCTTTCATCATCTACAATGACGACAGCGAACGCAAAATATGTGAACAACTCGTCGAGAATATGGTCAGAAGGGCCATCGACGCTGATGGTACCTGTACCGGGGAGCACGGCGTAGGTATCGGCAAGAGGAAGTATCTACTGGAGGAGTTGGGACCGGCCCCTATTGACCTCATGAGGCGTATTAAGCTCGCAATGGACCCTCATCGAATCTTGAATCCGGACAAGATCTTCACAATAGACCCAGAACACGATCCAGAGCAAGACGGAGATGGCCACAGTCCGCATCACTAATACTCACTCACACCACGGCCGGCTTGTCCTCTATATCAGCCACACCGCCTTGTCGTAGAGGAGGTCGCGCCTGCTGCATATAAGATTTGCGATAAAGGTAGATAGCAAACATTAATTGAAGCGTGCACTAATGTCGAAATGCCAAGAAGGGAGAAAGGATGAACGTAAAAGACTCATGGCTTACCCCTAATTGGACTGTAAACAGAGGCCATGCAACAACAGGCCTTGCGCAATCCATTAATGTTGCGGTGGTGGCTTCCCTGCATGGGAATCTCGAAGGCGTATGCGACTAAGCCTAGTCGGCCGCAAGTGCACGTCGGGTTTATCTAATCGAAAATGCATATATAAGATTAACGGGGTTCCCTCGCTAGCAGAGGGACTTTCTGGTCTAAAGCCAATCGTCTCCCACCATTGCAATGTTCGGCAGGCCTGCTGTCGTGATGTCCCATCCCACTGTGCGGTGCAGGCCCTCCAAGACATTTGCTCCACAGATCGCTTATACATCAGCTTCGATCGAAGTTTCTGAGGCTGCGGACGACAAGGGCACGTTGAAAATTGCCAAAAATGATACCACAAGTGAACAGGGCTGGGGGAGCTGTTCGAAAGGTTTTACGCTAGGTTGGTGAGGTGAAGAGCTTCGTTGTTGTTGTTGCACAAAATATGCATGACTCGTTGATGTTGTACTATTTTTTTGCCGTTTTCTGTAACTATTATTATGATTT
Organism: Zygosaccharomyces kombuchaensis; assembly: GCA_003705955.2. Taxonomy (NCBI): domain Eukaryota; kingdom Fungi; phylum Ascomycota; class Saccharomycetes; order Saccharomycetales; family Saccharomycetaceae; genus Zygosaccharomyces; species Zygosaccharomyces kombuchaensis. The sequence continues at coordinate 46,002 of PPJZ02000075.1, forward strand.
GTGTATTGTTTACGTTGTATTCGAAATTGGAGTTCTTTTTAGGACACTTCTTCGACGGTCATATTTGCTTCTGGCGGTTGTCGTCTGGGAGATCCTGTATTCTCTTTTGCCTCGTTATTATCTCGACGTAGTTGTAGGGAACGTAGCCCATGTTGCCGGCCTTGGTTCTTACTTTCCACCACTCAGACTGCTTGCCCGAAGGGTCCTGCTTAGTGATGATTGCTATGAGCTCACCCTTCTTGAGAGGCGTCTCGATTTGAGGGTTCTCCGGTGTAAAATCGTACAGCGCCCTAGCGAATTGCAGCTTGGAAGGGTCCACGTCGGACGCCCTCTGACGGGTGCCTATCTTGCCGCTTTGCATGGCCTGCACACGGGCGATAAACTTGTTCAAGGCATAGGGGAACCCGAATACGGCTACGAGGAAGACTACCAGCGGTTTCCAGGAAATTTTCTTCTTTTTCCTGCCGCTGGAGTCCTCATCCTTCTGAAACTTGTGGAACTCGGAAACCATCTCGGAGCTGGCACCATTGTTGACTGCTCTTCGCGGTGGAGTTCCCAGCCTACCGCTCGTCGCGTAGTAGAGAACCCGCTTTACGAATTTCATGAGGGCAAATATGCCAAAGAACGACCCCAGTATCTCTTTCAGATACGAAAACTGTTCAGCGACAGATATCATGCTGAAAAACGAGTTGTGTGTAGCCATATAGGTGGATTCCAGCATCTGAGCGAATCCCGCCACCGTGCCAATTAGACTTTCGATGAGTTGGAAAGTCGCCTGCGTAGATTCGCCTAGCCCACCGGGGCCCCCGGGGCCACCATTATTCATGTACCCACCGTAGCCGTTACCGTACATAGAGGAACCGTAGCCGCCGTATCCCCCGTATCCACCGCCGTACATGGATCCCATGCCCCCCCCTCCGTACATGGACCCCATCCCACCCCCATACATGGAGTTACCGTACAATCCACCGCCAAAGCCGCTACCGCCACCCGCATAGGGTGTGTTACCGTACATAGGATTAGAGCTACTGGGTGGATCAGAGGCCAGCCCAGCTGGCCTTGGAGGTGGCGCTTGTGGGTGCTGGTCCTCGCCATGCATGTCGTCCTTCTGGGGAGTCATCATCGCTAGGGAATTGTTATCACCGCTGGATTCTTGGCTGTCCAAAGGGGGATGAGTCTCCCACGGCTTGGGCCGTGGTTTGGAATTAGTTGACATGGTTTGTTGATGGAGAGCTTGATCTCTGCTCTTCTAACCTTTGTTCTTTGAAACTTTTGATCGCGCGAGGGGAACGTCAGACAAGCATGAATTGTAGAAACAAGGTTGGAAAAAGAAGTTAAAAATTGTCGAAGCCTCCACAGAGTGAAGTGGAACAAGGATATGCATTCGTGCCCGTAGTCAACTGTTTTATTTATATAACTGAATCCTATCATAATGAATGTATGTATTGTATTGCAAAGGGATATTGAATACGTTAATGCACCAAAGAAACGTTACCAAAAATGCTTGTCCAAAAGAAATAAAAAATATAATACCATGAAGAAGAATGAATAATAATCGTGTCAAAAGAAGATATGGCAGAAATGGCCAAAGTGCCGAAGTGCCGTCAAGCAAATGCTCATTTGGGTTTTTTGTACTGTTCGCTGTTACTGTTTTTTTCGTATTAGTATTTTTACAAATCTCACACCTCATTACCTTTCTGCTGGGTTTCCAATTGGATGTTCAATTGAAGTCCGCCTATCCTCCTTATGCTAAATGGCTCGCTCTTCCGAGTTGTCGTCACGTCTAATCGTTGCGTCCCATCCACCGGGGTAGTCTCGTGCTCACCATCTGATGATGAGGAGCAAGACGAGGAGTCGTTCTGCTCTTCAATTTTCCTCAATTCCACGCTAGAGATACGAGCTATCCTTCTTCTGCAATTTTGTCTTCTAGGCGATTCTCCCAGTGCCGCCGCGTGGTGGCCATGCTGTACAATGGATGCGTGTGCGGGTTGTATGGGGCTATCTCCAATGGTTCTCATCACTTTTCTGTAGTTCTCCACTTTCCGCTCCAACTGTTTAACTTTCCTTTCCATGCCCCTCTGGGCCCTCTGTTTCGAGAAACGAATCTCTTTCAGCGCGTCTAGCATGAATTTATCCTCCACGGTACGGCTGGTCGTAATCGACCTGATCAGCTTCTCGTTCTGGAGCTTTAGCTCGTCGATCTCCAACTCTAGCTGTTTTATCCTGTAGTCCAGTTTCGCAGTCTCCTCACTGATGTGAGACTGTTGCTGGTGGTACCAATCCGCGTCGAAATCCGTAGAGCTAGACGATATGAAGCTACACCTGTTTCCCTTGCCGTCGGCCAATTCGACAAACCCGTTCTTGTCCGTGTCCAGCAGCCCGAGATCCATCTCCTTGGACATATCGTTGAAATTGACCGTCATCGTGGAGGAAGCCACTGAACTGTTGGAAGCCATACGAGCCCCATGGTTATCTCGCGGACTGCTCATCATTGCTTTCCCCCTCAGCGTCCCATCCACATCTGGCGTCATACCGCCGGCGGCCTTATTATTAGTATGCTTTTGTGTATGCTTATTGTTATTATCCTGACTGTCCCCATCCTTCTGCTTGTCTGTACTGTCTTCAGTCTTCCCACTGGTGGTGGGCTCACTCTGCTTCTGCTTCTGCTGCTGTTTCTGTGCCTCCTGAGGCGGGCGGTTCTCCATTGGCAAGCCCATGTGTAACATCTCCAGAGTCTCTCTGATGCTCAACCGGCCGGTTTGCGTCCCCGGCCCTGCCCCTATGAGAGCTGACAAGAGCGGCATCCCAGCCGGCTGTTGCGGCGCCACATATTCCGGCTTCAGCATCTTGGGCCCATTGTTGAAAAATTGTAGTCTTATGGGGGAGGCAGACCGCAGCGTATCCGAATTCGACCTCTGCCGCGACCTGCCGGTCCTCGACAACTCGCTCAGTTTCGATAGCGAAGTTCTATATATCAGCGAGTTCCCGCTTCCACTGTTATTCCCGTTCCCATCGATGTTCAACTTCGTCGGTGACGCTAAAAGTTGGTGCAGATTGTTGTTGTAACCATTGTTACGGGGATCATCAAGGCTGAAAGCCACTGGCGAGAGCTTGGGCGATAAATGCTCGGGCCTCGACGGTGGTGAATTCATATAACGGTTGTAGCCTTGGAAAGGGGGGAAGTGGGTTGGGGCGTTCTTGGTGAG
>PPJZ02000076.1:0-48989 GCA_003705955.2 Zygosaccharomyces kombuchaensis
AAAAAACAAAGCCCTCTGAATTTCCTGTTAAAAAAAAAAAAAAAAAAAAAAAAAAAAACTGACACGACTAGGAAATAATAAATAGTAAGCAGCGTGAACGTAGTAAATAATATAGTAGACCCAGCGCGTTCGGCTGCAGGCAGGGATGGAACAGCTGGATCAAGAAATTACGCTGCAACTGCAGCAGATCGATTCAAACCTGTCTTGGTGCTTCGGCAAGATTACAAGAGAGATCATCCCCTGTGTAGAAGAGTACGGGCTGATCTGCGATGAGATAGCTGATAGCGTTTCGTATCTTGGGGGGCTGTTTCAGGGCACTGGTTTTGTCGACCTGCCGGAAAAGCAGGCACAGACGGCGCCGACAGCGCCGACGCAAGAGCCTCGATTACAAGGAGTATCAGCAGCCGCAGCAGCGGCAGTGCCTGTTGAGAGCTCCAGCCCACCTACGGGGTTAAGCGATGAGACTAATGATAGTACGAGACAAAGGCGCAAGCGCAAGGTATCGCTGTTGTTACAGCAGGAGTACGGATCGTCGTCGCCTAGAGACGAAACGTTGGGGGGGCAAACGGGGACGATGGCAGGTACGGTGATCCATTTCAGCACGGGCGGGGCAGGCGAGCGGGCAGAGCCCCGCTCGCCAAGCTTGCCCAGCCTGCCTAGCGAGGGGAGCTCCTCCGCCTAGCGCGGTCGTTCCAGGGAGCGCTGCGCGAGGCTTGGCACCTTTCCGGATCGGGAGGAGTAAATCGTTTTCGGCACGCGTGTGGTCGCGTGGTCAAATCACGTAGCGGCTGGTTAAACAGACGCATCGGGTAACCTTCCTTCACGCTAGTGCAAGTGCTAAGACTAATAATATTCTATGTACCGACATAGCGTTCCCCGTAAACGATCCGCAGTGCCAAGGTGTGTTTATCTTGGACGTCTTTTCGGTCCGTACTTGCGAATCAACTTTTTCTTTTTTTCTTAGTGTTACGCGCCGCTCGCCCCCGCGTTGACAATATACTGGTACACAAACGCTATCGAGCTCAAATGGCTATCTGCTCTGATGTGCTCATTGACGGAATGCACTGTGTGGGAGCTACCCTTTTCCTCGATCGCAGCGACGAACCTGTAAATATTCTTGGACAAATTCCAATAATATTTGGTGTCGGTGTTGCCCGAGGACAACCAAGTGGCGACATAAAATTCGGCGCCATCTTTGTCGGAAAGGACACCGTTCTGGAAAACATTCTGAATGGTTCCTGCAAATAGGTCCCAAACGGGCCCCGAAGTGGGTGAGACGGGGGCAGGCTCCAATTCGTTCCGGGTATTCAGCTCGATAACCCCGAAAGCGGTTTCCGGTAGCAGGTATTCTCCCTTGAACGATAGGCCGTAGCCGTATCTCTGTGCGATCTTCTTTGCGTAGTGTAAGTCGAGTTCCAAAGTCTCGTTTACGGTCGAACCGATCTCCACTCGGTGATTGACCAAGAAGCTGGTTACCTCGGGTAACGCATTGGCCTTGATTCCACCAGTGATGATGTCCACAGCACTGGTGGTCCTGATCAAATCGCGGTAAGTGGCGCTAGAGGCTAAGAACTCCGCGAGGGCCCTCCGCTTTTTGCAAGAGGTTGCCGCGCCCAATATGTTTTTCTTCAACGAAGCGGGGATGGTGCTGGAGTGTTCTGCCGCGCAGACCAAAGACCAGTAGATGGGATTGTCCAAAGTGAACAAGGGGTCGAACGGGTGTTCTTCGAGGGCGGATATCAGCTTGGATGCCACACCGATGGTGGTATGATCTGGGGGCCTCGACGAATGCCCGCCGCGGCCGTTGATGGTCACCAAGACGTCCACGTAGCCCTTCTCGGCGTTTACGGGGAGCGCCAGGAACAGGTTCTCGCCAAGGTCAGCGACGCCGCCCCCTTCGTCGATGATGGTGTAAATGCTGTCTTCGCCGTATCGCTGGTCCAAAAATTTGCCCAATTCGCGGGCCCCCTGCGAGCCGCTCGACTCCTCATCGAATCCGAATGAAACCAGGGTGGTCCTTTCAGGGGTGTATCCATCCTTGATTAGTTGCTCAATAGCCTCCAGCTCCGCCGTCAACAAGTTCTTGCAATCGCTGGAGCCTCTCCCCCAGATGTGATCGGTTTGTTCATCGTAATAGCCGGAGAAGGGTGGGTGCTCCCATTCGCCCCAAGTGCCCCTGTTGACAGGAACCACATCCTGGTGCGCCATCAGTATAATAGGTTTTAGGGTGGAGTTGGAACCCTCCCATGTGTAAAGGAGGCCGACTTGATTGACTTTTTCAACTTTCAAATGTTGATAGACCAGTGGATAACTCTGCTCCAGATAGTCATGAAACTGGAAAAAGTACCTGAAATACTCGGGATCTTCACGGGGTGTCGGGTAGACATCTCCGATTTCTGTAGGTATCTGAATGGCTCCTGAAAGCCTTTCAATAGTCGACCTCTTGTACTCAGGATCGTGGAGAATCAAGTCCACGGATTTGTCGAAAACTGGCGCTATGGGCTCAGTCCTTCCACAGCGGATGCTTTGTGAAATTGGGTCATCCACTTCAACTGAGTGGAAACTTCCTGCTGTGGCACAGCTTGCATACGTGCCCAGAGAGAACAGCACCCCTAATGAAAGGAACAGCTTCTTATGGCGGGATAGAAAGTATTGAGGACGCTCTCCCCGATCAAAGTCGTCTTCCAATCTGATCATTGCCTTGATGTAACTACCTTTGCTACGAGGGCATCAGTATTTTTTTTTTTCATAACTGGCGTCCAGCAACGTTTATATCCAGTTCTCAAAGATACGACCATCGGGTACAATCGCTGCAAAACACATGCTAAAATTCCGAGCTCAGTCAGGTTGCACGAAAGTCATCAGGGATATTGTAAAGGTTATATTACTCAGCAACATGAAGTTGGCAATGGTAGTCTACTGGTGATAAGGAGATAGAAACCGGGGAAAACTTGGGGTTTTCGAATGCGCCAGAATTCTTCAATTAATATGAAGCTCTGAAATAATCATAGTTTTCAGCACATCTCACTAAACAGTACAGAATGGGCCATTGAACAACTTGATTGCGAAAAGTGGCGGATTGTACAGCACACAAACGCGCGCTCGGCTTTTATATGTAGATGTTTCACAGATTTGATTGACTTTAACTCGACTCAACCCATTTGAAATGCATTATAATAGTATTCTATCAGCTGCAATATTTAGAAAGAAGTTCCCTCGTTATGCTTTACACATGGACCAAAAAATATATACTTTCTCCCAAGGTTTGTCTGGGAAAAGCTTTTTCGAATAGTAAGGACGGTGCCGTAGTGGCATGCGAGACCGAGAGTCTTGCGCCGATCAATTTTTTTTTTCTTTCAGTCATTAGATTCCAATCTATGTTCTCTTCTCGTCTTCCAATTAAAGCGTTCCATTTTGCTTGTCTAGATAGTCAGCGTATTAAGGTAATAGTTTCTCCACCACTGTTCGTATAATCAAAGATCGTAAGAAAAATATTGGCATGGTTGTATCGATCGTTTGTGTAAACACCTACAAATTGGGCCAGCACGTGCATCATTGAGGATGCTCCGTATTACGTATTCTACGTTCTCCGTTTCCATGTCCTATGGGGCTGCATTCCCATCGGAGAAAAGGCGCGATACGTTGCTAGTGCAGCTGAAGAATAAGAAAATGAAGAAAAGTAACAAATTGTTATTACTAAAGGCTGCACCTAAGGTTGCAACTCGCTAGAAGCTGAGCTTCTTTCGAATCACGTCATAAAGCACAGACGCAAACCAGACTTATCAAGTAAAAATTAAAAATAAAAAGTAAAAATATACTCCCAGTTGCAAATCGTCATGGCATTGCAATCGCTATCTCTAGGGACGCCAGTGTTATCTTGTGCTTGACTGGGCAATCACGCAACAAACGCTTATTTCTGCACATGTTTTTCCCCCGATAGGTTGGTAGCCCTGATACCTTCCGCGCGACGGAAAACTATTTGATAATCTATTCTGCATACATGCTTAACCTCGTGCGCACCAGTTCTGGCCTGAGTAAATCCTCTGGAACCGCCCCCTCATCGCTATTAATGCCATTTAACGGAGGTCGAGAGGAAAGACTGGTTGCAGCTCAACCCAAGCATATGTAATCAGGGCGGGTTGGGCTTACCTACAGCTCATCGTGTGCTTAATCTTAGGATTACATCGGCTGTTCTTTCCAGATCTACTGACCCCACTAGTGTCGAGATCTAATCATAATAGGTCCCTGAGAATTAATCTAAATTTTGGTTTCGCTAGCCAGCAAGAGCATGAAGAGAAGCAGCGGCCTGCCAGGTACATAAGATGTGTGACAGAAACTTAAACTACCATGTCTTGAAATTTGGGGAAACTACAAGGAACAGCCAGCATGAGTTTCGAAAAGAAGGATGACAGCCCTCAGAAGGACGTTGAGGTTGGTGATATTGACGTGCAGTACCTTGGGCAGGAGCCAGATACTCCGGCATCATTTGAGCACTATGATAGTGAATTGACGGACGAGGAAGATCCCACACGTACCCGCTGGCAGAAAATCAAGGACTCATTCAAGCCTGTAGTATTGGAAGAGCTGGATCCATCACTGACGGAGGCTCAGAAGATTGCCATTGCAACAGCACGTTCACCTTTGCAGCACACATTGAAGAACCGTCATTTGCAGATGATTGCCATTGGTGGTGCCATTGGTACTGGTCTGTTTGTGGGTAGTGGTACGGCGTTGCGTACGGGGGGTCCCGCAGGAATTCTAATTGGCTGGTTTATTTCAGGGACCATGATCTACAGTGTAGTGATGTCTGTCGCTGAATTGGCTATTACGTTCCCTGTGTCAGGTGGTTTCACCACGTATGCCACCAGGTTTATCGACGAGTCATTTGGATTTGCCAACAACTTCAACTACATGTTGGGGTGGATAGTCACACTGCCGCTGGAGATTGTGTCGGCTTCCATCACCGTCAACTTCTGGCAGACTCCAACGAAGTATCGCGATGGGTTCGTCGCATTGTTCTGGGTCGTTATCGTGTCTATCAATATGTTTGGTGTGCGTGGGTATGGTGAAGCTGAGTTCGTTTTCTCCATTTGTAAAGTGCTCATGATTATTGGGTTCATCATTATGGCCATCGTGCTTATTTGCGGTGGTGGGCCAGGTACGGGTTACATTGGTGCGCGATACTGGTACCACCCAGGAGCGTTTGTTGGTGACACGCCGGGGCAGAAGTTCCAAGGTTTCTGTTCGGTGTTTGTTACCGCTGCTTTCTCGTTCGCAGGTAGTGAGTTGATCGGCTTGTCTGCTGCCGAGGCTGCTAATCCCCGTAAGGACGTGCCCGCAGCCGCTAAGCAGGTCTTCTGGAGAATCACCATGTTTTACATTCTTTGTCTGCTGCTAATTGGTATGCTGGTACCCTACAATGATAGCCGTTTGATAGGGTCCTCTTCTGCGGACGCTGCTGCTTCGCCCTTTGTCATTGCCATCAGGAATCAAGGTATCAAAGGGCTGCCCTCTTTGGTCAACGTGGTTATCTGTATTGCAGTGATATCTGTTGGTAACTCTGCCATTTACGCCTGTTCGAGAACTCTGGTTGCATTGGCGGAGCAGGGGTTCTTGCCCATGATCTTCGCTTACATCGACCGTATGGGCAGGCCCTTGGTCAGTATTGCATTCTCCGCGGTGTTTGGTCTCATCGGATTTGTGGCTGCCTCAGGCAAAGAAGGCGCCGTGTTTGACTGGCTCCTGGCGCTGTCTGGTCTGTCTTCGTTGTTTACCTGGGCAGGTATCTGCCTATGCCACATCCGCTTCCACCGCGGCCTAGCTGTGCAGGGGAGATCCACAGATGAGTTGACCTTCGTGTCCCCTCTCGGTGTCTGGGGATCTTACTGGGGAATGTTTATTTGCATTATTGAACTGGCAGCTACATTTTACGCCTCGTTGTTTCCACCAGGAAGTTCACCCAGTGCAAGTGTTTTTTTCCAGGGTTATTTGTCACTACCCATCGTTATGGCGTTCTACATTGGTCACAAGTTATGGAAGAGAAACTGGAGATTACTCATCCCAGCATCGGAATTGGATTTGGACACTGGTCGTAGAGAAATGGATTTGGATTTGCTGAGGCTAGAAATTGAAGAGGAGAAAGCCGCTATGGCTGCCAAGCCTTCGTGGTATAGAATGTACAAAGTCTTCTGTTGATTGTATAAATATTTACTTTAATGAGCAGTGAACTGCTAGCGCGCAGACGTCTGCGAATGGATAGTTGTGTAGTTTCTGATGATCTTGCTCGTTCGATTGTTTTGGCGATATTTACTACTATTTGATCGCCTGCCAGAGCCCAGTGCGATACTCATTTGCGTCACATATAATTTTGATCCTAGACTACACGACGGTTGGCAATGGATTTACCTTTAGCTAACGCATGTATACATGCATTGTAAGAAAAAATTTCTGACGTGTGGATTGCAGAATACGCAACTGTGAACAAGTATCACAGCCGTGCGGCTGTCTTGTAGCAAATAGAGATGTACTCAGTTAGCCCCTAAAAAGATTACAATGTATATACATACGTTGAAAACTAATACTGCAATATAACCTATCTGAGTCGTGTGCAGCGAATCTTTTCTTTCTCGATGTCTATTAGCCTTCTAATCGGAAGACAGACTTTTGATCTTGCTAGACTGTTAAATTTTAAATCATATATATCACCGAACCTTTAGACAGAATAGTATGGCAATGAAAAATCCAGCAGCCCTACTGGGCTACCTCAAATGGGTCGAACCAGATGATCGGTGTACACGGTAGAAATGACGTCGTCGACCGCGTCAATTCGAATTAAAGGCCCGCTAGCTAATAATTCCAAGTCCCGCAGGAGTAATGATGCAAACATACACACACAATGTTAAATGTTTGGCTAAACCCTGGCTTCTGACGGTACTGTAATGCGGGGCTAACCGTCATGAATTAAATAGCCGCACATGGCGTATAATCGGTATTACCCTCATCCCAATTATGAATAAGAAGAGCGAATGACTAACAAACGCACGCAACCGATCAACGTGAACGATACAATCAACGGTTGAATGCAACGTGCAGTCGATGGCACCAACATGCAACTAAGAAATCCATTTAATGTTAAGAGAATAATTTAGCATACAAAAGGAAGACCTGGGAAGCACCAGGAGGTGCAATCAGGTAGACTATAACTATAGTAGAATCCTGGCAGAAATCCGTAATTACAGGAATATAATGCGAAGGTATAAGAATTATTCGGTAACACTCTACTCCAGAGGATTCATCGTTAGTTAAATCACAGCAGACCTGGAGAACTCATCCTTGTTAGCTCAGTTGGTAGAGCGTTCGGCTTTTAAGCATCAAGGGCGACCGAAATGTCAGGGGTTCGAGCCCCCTATGAGGAGTTCTTTTTGATACTTATAAATCAGTACTATGGGAGAGCAAAGAGAGCTAGCCTGTAATATTTTTAATTAATATTGAGAACAATACTTATTAAAACGCCTAATATGCTAAAAAGGCTTCAACTTTTCTGCGAACAACGGCCATCCGTTTAGAGACGTCCGGCCCGCAATATGATAAAACCTAGCTTCGGAGATGCGAAAAGGTGTCTACGTAAAAAACATTTTCAAATACAAAGAATATTTCTGGTTCACATCCCATATGAAACCGTATCGCTCGAGTTTTTTTTTGAAAAAATTTCTTGACTAAATTGTCGATTGAAATTTTTCTTTCGAAGCCAACACATTGAAATGATCTATTTTAACAGCAGTGCCAAATAGTTATTTCTACTAATTTGCAGTAAATATTAATCCAAATCGCAGTTAAGTTATTTCAAGGGAGAATAGTTTCTAGATTTTCTTTTATTGAAAGACTGCTCCGAGCGAAGCATTAAATTCAAGTGTCTATTTTGAAACTGGCGTGTGTACTATAATTCAGGTATTTGGTCCACACACCTTTCCTAATATATATTAAACTCCTTCAGGCGCTTTAAATTCACGATTTAATCTTGACTAAAGAACTCGTTGTTTTCTCTTCCTTTTTTCACCATGAAACTACATCTGAATTAACTTCACCTTCCTCTCCGTCACTAATATAAATTCTCCGGGTAATACTATTTACCCGGGTTTTTTCTTGTCCGCTGAAAAAAACAATTACCAGCATACAGACGACTCCGTCGAGTCAGGCCCAAGATCGCATCGAGAATATGGGCAACGTGATGTCCGCCAGTTTTGCACCTGAATGCACAGATCTCAAGAAAAATTACGACGACTGCTTCAATGAGTGGTACAGTGAGAAGTTTCTAAAGGGTAAATCCATAGAGAACGAATGTTCGAAACAGTGGTATAGCTATACTGCGTGCGTAGAAGCCCACTTGATCAAACAGGGTATTAAACCTGCATTGGATGAGGCCCGTAAAGAGGCTCCCTTCGAGGACGATGGAGCTATTAAGGACCAAGAGTAATCATGTATATATTCATGTATAAAGTTTCGTGTATGATGATTTGTTTGGAACTACCCGTAGAATATTATTATCGAGTTCATCAAGAAGATGTTATTGCACTCACTAATTGGCGACGATTCGGTCCGGAAAATCTGACTCAAGTCTAGATACCAATTTTTATTCTGGTTCGAGGAGTCCCACACTCAAAAACGAAGCAAGCGGTTTGGTGGCTAGCCTTCCCAGGTCAGAATGTACCGGTTGTCAAATGGAGGACGCATTGTTCTATGCCCTACCTAAACGGTTTCTCTTCAAAAAAAAAATTAACTGCAATGCTCCAGACGTCGTTTGGAACTCTCGAAAAGAATATAGCATTTTAAGACCTCTTGTTGTTTTTCAATCTTGGTTGGCTTGTTAATTGTTTTGCCAGATTTTTCAAGAATTTCATCAAGTATACCCTGGTCCCCGACAGTTGCCGACCTTTCGTAGACGGATCATGAGTAAGCTTACACCTGTTGAAAAGGCATCACAACTGCCCCTTCAGGGGGCTCTAAAGCAGAAAAGATGTGGGCAGGAATTCCGCCTGAAAAATAGCATAAAACAAGTTATATTATGGAGTCGGTAGATTTTTCTTCCTCATTTCATCTCTATATTTGACTTTGAGCTTTACTCTCCACATTATATCGCATCTTTCTACGATAATCTTACTTAATCGTCATCAACGGTTCTTTACCCACCATGCAGGGTAACAACAAGTAGGTACTAGAATAGCATTGTTACCCGGCGAACAAAATTTTCAAAAAAAAAATGCCACCTCAGGAAAGATTTCTGGTCCTAACGACATTCAGAAAATCCGCTTGCGTTGATTTGCCACACATTACTCAAACAAAGGTCGAATATTAAAATAAGCAGAAAAAACTGAGCTGATCTAGGAAAAGTTTCTAGGGTTGTCCTAATCATTGCGTTGAGTAGACCATTGAACCAACAATTGTGGCATTTGTAGTCGCTTTGGTTTGAACTTTTTGAATTTAACTTTTTTTTACAGATTCCCGGCTGAGGTCAGTTTTAAGAGAAGCTTGCACATATTAATCCATTAGATTTCTCTTACCCCTTCTTCCCGCATATTGTTATTGATATTAGTACCAATTGATAAGTGGCACTAGGTGGTCCCCTTTTTAAAAACAACACACACATACGCATATATCTACAATGTCAGCACAGTCTAGGAAGTCAAATAACGGCAGCCATAATAGCAGTAGCGGTAAAAATTCCAAGATAAATTCAGAAATTAAATTCAAACTCGAGACCCTCACAGAACTATTCCCTGATTGGACCAATGACGATCTGATCGACCTGGTTCACGAATATGACGACTTGGAGACTATAATTGACAAGATTACGTCTGGGGCGGTCACTAGGTGGGACGAAGTAAAGAAGCCATCGAAAAAGGAGAGACAAGAAAAGAGGCTGGAACAGCAACAGCAAAGAGAGCAGCAGCAATCTTCGGTGGAAGTAGATGGGCACCACAACAACAGCTCACATCATCATACAAAGGCGGGACAGGGCACAGGTTCAAGGTATTCTAAGGATAGTAACGGGAGCAGCAGCAGCAGTAGTTCAAAATTTAAAAGACAGCAGTCACAGCAGCAGCAAAACGGTAAGTCTTCAGCGGACAATGCCAAATCAGTGGCCTCTCGTGGTAAACCTGTGTCAGGCACTAGCTCGTGGGCAGCAGTTGCCTCTTCCGATACCAAAAAGCATCAGCAACAGCAGAACCCTGCTTCCCCCAGTACTGTGGTTTCACAAGGTGAATTTGCTACGCCTACGGAGGATGCATCCGGCAGTAAGCCTGACGATGCGGAGATTTCGTTCACCGCCACGACAAAGTTTTCAAGTTCCAATGATGCTCCAGTTACCGCTTCTTCCACCTTCGTTAGTAATGGTCAGACAACGGAAAAGCCAAAGAAGATGTCGTGGGCTGCAATAGCAGCTCCAAAACCGAAGGTTGTGCAGAAGAAGCAATCACCACTAAGTAACGTGGATGATCTCAAGAAGGAGGTCAATGACGTCGCCAAGGAAGGCGAGACTCCTGCCGCGGGCCAGGCACAGAGGGAAACTAGTTCGGAAACTGCAGAAGAGGCGGCTACTCAGCAGGTACCCGATGCTCAGCAGTATGATGCTAGCGCAAAGTCGCCAGAACAACTACAGCAGCAAGAGCAGCCACAGGTCGAGCCTCACTCTGAGGACATAATCGAAACGGTCGAAACAGACAATACACAACACATTCAACCAGAAGATCAAACCGGCAATCAGGACATCACTAGTCAAAACCTTGAGCAAGGTTTTGAAGAGGTTATACCTGTCGCTAAGGTCGCTGAATCTGGTCAGGGCGTTCAGACCGTCGGTCCAAAGGTACAAGAAAATACACAAGGTTCTGATATGCAAAATCAGCAGCCATCGATTGGCGTTGACGCCAAGCAGCAGCAAGGTGATGCATACTATCAGCAGCAACAACAACAACAACAGCAGCAGCAGCAGCAGCAACAACAACAGCAGCAGCAGCAGCAGCAGCAGCAGCAGCAATACTTAGCTCAGCAGCAGTATGCTCAAAACCAGACGCCACAGCAGGCTCCACATCAGTTACCTGGTCATCAAGCTAATGGCCAGCAATCTAGTGGCCAGCAAGCTAGCGGCCAGCAGCCGAACGCGGCTGCTGCTACTGCTCAACAGCAATACTACATGTACCAGAACCAGTTTCCAGGTTACACTTATCCCGGCATGTTTGACTCTCCAAGCTATGCCTACGGTCAACAGCAGGCTTACCAGCAACCTTCTCAACCATCGACTCAGGCAAATTTTGCCACTGGTACAACCAGCCAGTATAATGTCCCTCAGGGATTTACTGGTGCCCCTGCTGCCGACATTGCAAGTGCAAACACGGCTACTGCATCTCCAGTGGCAGGACATGCCCAGCCTCAACAGCAGCAGCCTTACGGTGGTTCTTTCATGCCCTACTACGCTCATTTCTACCAGCAGTCCTTCCCGTACGCCCAACCTCAATATGGCATGGCCGGTCAGTACCCCTATCAGGTGCCCAAAGCTGGTTACAACTATTACCAACCACAGAGACAGACGCAAGGAAGAGGCGTGCAGCAGGGTCAACAGAGCCCAGGGCACTCCCCTCCTCAGCAGGGTGAGGAAGTTCAACAACAATCTCAGCCAACCCAGCAGAACCAAGCCCAAAACGGCCAGCAACCTCTGAGCCCACAGCAGCTACAGTTCCAGCAGTACTACCAGTTTCAACAACAGCAGCAAGCTGCTGCTGCTGCCGCTGCCGCTGCTGCTGCTCAACAAGGGATGCCTTATGGTTACACTGGTTACGATTACACTTCTCAGGGTTCAAGGGGCTTCTATTGAATCGCAGTGATATTCAATCCGTCATACTTGGCTCGCTCTGAAAACGTCTGCACTTCGCCAGACGAGCGAAGTTCTTGCATATGTGTATACGTCAATATCTAAGATGTAAATGTGTTGTGTTATTTGACTTGTCCCTCTATTAACTAGATGATGATTTAACGATTCGACCAATGACACTCATAGAACCCCTGGCTCTCATCACAGGAGCCTCTAGAGGTATCGGCAAAGCCATTGTGCAGAGGCTATCACAACAGGGACTGAGTTGCATTTGCATTGGGTCCTCCAAGGAGACTATTTCTCGTATCCATCTGGGAGATCATCTTTCTGTAACTCGAAGCAGCCAGAGACATAGATCATTAGCCATAGACTTGTCTCAATGGCCACAATGGGTTTCACAGAAATCTTTTGCCGGTATTGAGTATTTACCCATGCCCCACGAGGGCTTCTTCCCACTCATGGACACTCGAAATTGGTCCCAAGCACAACCGAATATCCAATATGGTCTCAGTTTGCTTGTGAACTGTGCAGGAACTACTCAAAGGGCTATCAGTCTGAGGACAACCCCACAAGAGATACAAAAGATTATGACTATCAACTTCATGAGTAGTGTCAGTATGTGCAACTTAGCCATCAGATCAATGATCCGCAACCGCAAGCATGCCACTCTTCCACTGAAGATAGTAAACATTTCATCAATTCTAGGGGAAGGAGACGTGGCTGTTCCTGGCACATCCGTTTACACAGCTTCCAAGGCAGCTCTATCCAGCTATTCAAAGGTTTTATCTCAGGAAGTATCGCCATTAGGCATTCACGTAACTTCCATCGAACCTGGACTTGTCAGCAATACTGACATGATTAAGGGACTTGATCAAAACGCACAAATGAATCTACGGAAGCTCATGGAACATAATACTTCAATCCCTGAGGAAATAGCCTCTCAGGTATGGTCGATATATTGCCATCATTAAAGCTCATCTCATCGCATGAATTTTTCACTCATTTTCAACGAAAGGTTGAAGAAAAAAATTTTCTTTTTCATATCTGGAATTGAAAAGATTCATCTTCAATGAAACTCATCTCTTCCATCTTATATTACTTTTATTCTCAAAAGAAAGCAACCATAAATTGTACAGTTTCGCTAAATCTCAGCCATGATTATCTACAAGGACATCTTCTCTGGCGACGAATTGTTGTCTGACGCCTATGACATCAATGAAGTCGATGGCGCTGTGTACGAGGCTGACTGTGCCATGGTCAAGGTCGGTGGGGAAAACATTGACATTGGTGCCAACCCATCTGCTGAGGATGGTGGTGATGACCTTGAAGAAGGCGCTGAAATGGTGAACAATGTTGTCCACTCCTTCCGTTTGCAGCAGACCGCTTTTGACAAAAAATCCTTCGTTTCTTACATCAAGGGCTATATGAAGGCTGTCAAGGGCAAGTTGCAGGAGACTAACCCTGAAGCTATTCCTGCTTTCGAGAAGGGTGCTCAGGCTTACGTGAAGAAGGTCATTGGCGCTTTTAAGGATTGGGAATTTTTCGTCGGTGAGTCCATGGACCCGGATGCCATGGTGGTCATGTTGAACTACCGTGAAGACGGTGTTACTCCATTTGTGGCTATCTGGAAACACGGTATCATTGAGGAGAAAATTTAAGCAATTTGTAAGTTTTAGTTGTACATATGCGCAGCTAGTGCGGGCAGTAAGGATAATTTAATTCTTTATCGTGGTTGCGGTGGGCTAGTTCTGCTGGGGGAAATATAGTGTACGTGCACATGTTTTCATATTTAAAGTACAATTGAATGTATATGTAACTTATAAAAAAACCAGATTGACTAAACTGCAAAAAGAAAACATCACTTCCAACTCTTCCAAATTTTTGAAAAAGGGTAGATTTACTAAGTGCAGAAGGCATTAGAATATGCTCTGTTCTTCACAGTTTCTGATGCAATATTGGAGAACGATGGTCTTGGCACAAAAAATGGCAGTAGAACGACACCAAATCAAGACAATTAAAGTAAATAGAAATGAATAATTTATGAAGAAATAATCCTCCCAAATTCTCCGCTTAAAAGCTAATTCAATCTTCTAGGGAACGCTTGACAATTGTTTATGATTATCATTTCTATCACGTGATAGTTCTGCTAGTTTGGCATGTACTCGGAACAAGCAAGGAAAACAACTATAATTACTGATCGTTAATAATTCTACAAGGCTAAAACCTGCTATTAGACGTAGTTTTCAATCCTCGGTTTCACTATGAATAACCAATTGCCAATGCATTCGACGTATACCCTGCCTGGGATAATGCACTACCTGCAAACAGAATTCACTAAGAATGAACGTGATAGAATTTCTTGGGAATTGGAACGATCAGAAATGATAGCTCGTATTGCACAGTTAGAAGGTGATAATAAGGATCTGAGGTACCGATTAATGAAATTGGATCCTGGCGCAGAACGGGAAGTACTAAAAATCCTAGATAAGAACGATACGTCACCTTTGATAAAATCCAAGGCTGCTGTGCAGGAAAACGTTAAAGAAATCATCTACCTATTCAAGAGTCCCAATATTGTGAAGCAGATGGGATATTTGAATGAAAAGAAGGACCCTGTACATGAATTGGAGAAATTGGGCATGAATCAAGCGGAAAGTAACCCATCCCAATTAGGGGACGACAATGCAGATTCTAAGAAACCAAAAGAACATCAGTTAGATGCACTGCAAGAGGCATTGCAGCAGAACCAGAATTTGGATAGGGAATCAGATGAAAAATCTGATGCTGGCACCGTTGTAATGGGTTCTGAAAGTGAAAACGAGGAATTTTCTACTCAGGGTCCTAGGCGTCATCGGTCGTCTTCTTTATTCACTTCAGAGGAGTTGAAGCCCTTGGGCTTGAAACAAGAACCTCAAACGGAATTGGTTAGTTTAGTGCAGGGAAGTGATGATCGTTCTGCCATCATCAAGCTGAAGGTCTACGAGAATCAAGTTTTAGCTTACTCGAAAACTGGTGAGTTGACCTACCGGACTGTGGACCAATCTTTGAACTGGGATGAATCCGCCTGCCGCAAGCTTGAGGGTCTGGCGTCTGAACTATTGGACATTTTCTGGCTGGATAGCGAGAAGTTCTTGACGTTGGATAACGAGGGTATTAAGTTGTGGAACTGCACAGCTGAAAATCCACTTATGGCACGCTTGAACATTTTTGGTGATAATTTACATTTTGACGAGGTTAAAACATGGGATTTCAGAAACAGCTGGCTGCTACTGGCATTGAAGGGAAAGATATATCTGAGAGAAATATTGATATCTACCGACGTTCCCAAGCTTTCCATAGGCAAAAGCTACTATTTTAATACAAATAAGCAAGTGCTGGACGCCAAATTTGGGATTACTGAAAAAAGCTTAATTCTTCTCAACAAGGATCCAGATGAGCTGGTCATTCACAGTTTCCAAGGTAAGCAGTTGCAAAAGGTAGATATGAAGAAGTACCTTTCCTCCTTGACAGATTTGGATGCAGGTGCGCTGTTGTTCCTTAACAAAAAGAGCTCCAAATTGCTAATCTTGGTTCAGAAACTACTACTCATATATTCCTTCGATCAGAAAAAAATTATTCTGAAGCAAAATCTGAAATCTCAACCTACTAGTGTCATCTTCAACTCTTCTAGGGACTTTGTAGTACTGGCTTACGATGACGGCAATGTGGAATTGAGAAATATCAAGGATTTCAGTTGTATCCTCAAAAGGTATAACCAGGTTAATGATCAAAGTGCACTGGATGAAAACGTACAATCATTGATGGATTCGGGGTTGAAGCCGGTGGATGAAAATCCCATCATTATGGAGAGCACGGAAATTAATAATCACCCTGTAATAATTTCAGCTGATGACAGCGGTAGGATGAGACTAAATGAAATCAAGGAAGTAGGTGAAACATGATTTTATGAAGTCGTATTCGTATTACAAAAATGTTTCGAAATCATGTGTAATAATACATATAAATCTATTACCCAGATAATAGCTTGGGCTTTCCATAAATGTCGTCTATAGTGATTAAGGATTATTGGAAAAAAATCTGGATTGATCAACCAGCATAATAGAGAACAGAGTTCTGCATCCGCAAAAGGTCGCGAAAAGATACAGCTCTGAGCGTTCCAATACGCTCTTATTACTAAAGGTGGACTTAGCATGTTACTTCTGTCCAAAGTAGATGCAGATCTGCTTCAATTGAATAATGATGCAATAAATGAGAATGTCATAAATTTACATTTGGATAATGATAGTGGTGTAAGCTACGGTTCTAAGAATTCCAATGAGGATAGGAGCAGCTTTGCAGCTGCCGTGGAGCTTTCAAACAATAGTTATATTTCCTACCACTTGTCCCTCGATCATACCATTTTGACTCTGTATCCCGTGGAGAAGAACCTTTTTGAAAAGACTATCAATCTGTATTTACCATCACCTACCATGAACAAGCATCACACTTTGACTTTACAAGAATTTCAGGAACATTTAATAATCAACATCATTTTGAAAAGTGGAATTTACTTGTTGATTAAGCTGCCAGTGAAATACATTTTTTCTCCTAATGAACGTCTAGATCATGATTGGTTCGAAGTTTTTAATCCGTACGATTTCACAGTAAGAGTGCCTCATTTACTTTACTCCGTCTCACCACACTTTTTGGTTACTTTTCTGGAGGACGGTGGATTACTTGGTTTGAGGCGACTCAACAACTCAGACGTGGAGCCTATATTGTTCAATGACAATTCCTATTTACAAAGTATCACACAATTGTTTTCAAGAAGGCCTGCTAGCAGATCTGAGAAGGCAGTGAGCTGCATATTATTTGAGGAGAGGTTTCTTGTCATCTTGACGCAGCACTGCCATTTAAGGATTTGGGATTCTCAAACTTTCAACCTAATACAAGACTATGATTTATCAAAAGACCATCATTTTGAAAATGCAGACATTAGTTCATATGAAAACCCGGGACAGTTCTTGTCGTTATTCAATCATTATCTGATGGTTTATCTCCCTTTTGGTAATGGCCTCTTCGAAATTGGCACGTTGACTGGAGACAGTAAAGGAAAAGTTTGTTTTACTAAAAGAAGCATGTTTTCAGCCAATTTGTCTTCCTCATCAATATGGACCCTGGTCGACATGACCCTTCTGAAACCATTGGATCTGAATTTGACATATAGTTATGCGAACCTAGTAGTGCTGTGGAAGAGTGGCACAGTGAGTAAGTTGCAAATTTTAAACATTCTGGATCAAGATTTACAGGTACATGAGTGGATTGAAGCAACAAACAGATCCTTAAATGATATTGAATCAGAGCAGGACTTGAACGTTAATGGTGATGCTGAAAAGGGATTCTTCAATTTAAAAGCCCGTTACGAACCACGCCTTTATGAGCAGGCTCAAAATATCCTGAGTGAAAACAACATTCTCATGGTCCCAGGCTCATCAGAAACAATAGATTACTTAGCTAATTTGGAAACAATCCTGAGAGATTTGAAAAGTAAAGCGGATGAACCCTCCTCGCTGACAATTTACAGAGATGAAATAATTATTGTGAACGCTTTGCAAAAATATGATCATTCTGTTTACAAAACAAATACGCCGTTGGAAAATGTTTACTATAATATCCACAATGAGTTGAATGACCATGAGTTAACTCGATATTTGAAGACAATTCATGGATTTTCTTCGACTTTGTCCAAACAAGTACTTACAAGTGTTTCCGAGAGGCTCATTGGTATTGTTAGTGGAGAGGTTTCCAAAGACTTGTCACCCAACGACAAATTCACAGATATTTTCAAAACTTGCCTCGAAACCAAATTCGAAATTTCTAACTTGAAGCTTTTGTTCAATGAGTTGAGCTCATTTGACATTATCACTATTTTAAATGATTTTATTGAAAATAATCTCGAATCGCCGACGGTGGATCCCTGTGAGTTTGTCGACTCAATAACCATTGATAGCCTAGCTACATTGGCATCTATGGAAAGTCTCCGTCAACAGGTTACAATTCAACGTCATTTTGTTCTTCAAATACTATTAACGTTTGCATTCTTAGATTTTGACTATAAGGCTTTTGAAACGCAGCTGAACACGTTGTTGGAGTATCATTTTAAGCAATCTCTTTTTTTGGGACTGTTCCGAATCGACAAATCCCTCTTAGCAAAGGAGCTGTTGGCCCGTACAACGAAGCATGGTTGTGGTATCAATCTACTGTCATATTCAGAATGGCAATGCTACCTAAAATATGCACTCTCGGAATTTTACAGCAATCCCATATCCATGAGTCCATATTTTCTGGATTTTTACAAATTTTATGTTTTGCAATCCAGTAAGACGAAAAACCGAAGTACGTTTTCTTCTAAGGACTTGCTGCACAATGTCGGTTGGCCATTTCATATTCGCGGTAATCAAGTACAGGAGTTTGTTGTAGCGATCTTTTTGTTTGTTTGTGAAAAATATGGGCAAGCGTTCGAATTTTTTCACTTGCATGATTATCCTTTGAAAATCTCAAGTATTTTGCCAGAGTGCTTGAAGGAACTTGAAGATAATGATTCCGACAACAGATGGGGCCCTTTAATATCATCATTTGCAGTCCCTTACAAGCATTCTAGTTATGAATATGAGCTATCGCTTCTTTTTGCAGAAAAAGGCAACCACGAATATGCACTAAAATGCATCAAAAAATCCATAGAGTATTCGATGAAAGATGTCAGTGTAGAAGAGCCGCAAGAATTCAAACAAAGTCAAATAGTGCAATATTTGGACCTGCTGTTTTATTTCGAAATGTATCCCGAAGCACTGGATGTGCTTAGGTTAAGTCCTGTTTTGTCGGAAGAGGTTAAAGCCAATTACTACAAAGCTGTCCTGGAAAGTACAGGGCAAAGTAGACCATTTTTCGCAACACTGTTGAAGTTGTGCCATTTGCAGGAACACAATAAGCTTTACCTTCCGCCCCTAGATTTCCAAATAATAGACAAGATAGTTCTGTCTCAACTTCAAGACAACACCTGGGAAACTTTGAAAAAGCTTTACTGTTTCCGTGTGGTAAACAAACACGAGAGATCTGCTGTGGAGACGCTGTACGATTATGCTAAGCGTGTGGATATTGATTTCGAATCTAAGAGGAAGTGCTACTTGATAATTATCAACACCCTGTCAACGTTCGATGACGAACGCGATCAGTGGTTGCTCCACGGCTGTAATGTCATCACGATATCTGCGCTCAAAGCTGAACTTCGAAGGTTCTAATTACGAAAATATAAATAAATATATAAAGGTACCTGTAAAATATTGATAAAACCAACGCGAGGTACAATAAGGTCAGTACTATCCTCTGTTCATAGTGTTGCCACTTCCCCTTGGCACACTTTCTTTGAACTCGTCCCATTCACGAGCCTTGTAAGTTTCTCTGTCTTGCCAACTCATATCATCCTCATTCTGCGGATTGTCCTGAGTTTCATCGCCACCTTGCAATATCCTTTTTTCTTCCAACTCCTTCTCCAAGAATTCTTCGACTGACATGGTGGGTCCATATTGACCATAGCCACGTACTCTTTTTTGTAATTCCGTCTTCTTGTCTATTAATGTGAAATTCCTCAGTACTTTGCCTTGCTTGGACAAAAGAGGCTTGTTTAGAGATTCCAATTTCTCTGTATAGCCCGTGGGATCAGTAGAAGTCTCTTTCTGGAGCACCTGTGAGGGCGGGAGAGGAGTCGGAGAATTTTTCGTAAAATTCTTCAGTAACTCCACTTCGTAGAGTATTTGCTCCATTTCTGCGAAAGCCTGGTAGCTTAAAGTTTTTAACCTTTGGATGTATAATTCTCTTAACTGCTCATCGTCATCGTTACTGATCTCGTGTGATTTGTACTTCGATTCTATGAGTGCCAGTTTTTCATTGACAGCTTTACTTTGACGGAACATCTCGATCTTTTGCTGTCTTTTCTTCTGGGCTCCTGATAAGTCCTCATCATGAGAAGGTTGTGTAAATAAATCTTGCAGGGATGGAGTATATGTCTCCTCCAGGGATTCGATTTTCTTTGACAGAAATGTATCCAATATCTCGTAGTCCTGTAAAGTTACCAGGAATTGCATGAGAAGTTGGACTGTCTTTTCCAGGAATTTCAGTTTCATCTTATTCTTAGAGGTGCGGTCGTCCAGTTGGGTCATCTGTTTCTTCGAGAACAGTAATGCCAAATAATAATTTATTGAGAGAAACTTTAAAGACTTGGTAACAACATCATCAACGGTTTCGTTGCTGCTAAACAGGGCCAATTTATCATAGATGATGCTCTTCAATGACAGCAGTCTTTCAATGGTCGAGGTGACAACCCCCTGATAATCCGGAGAATCTTGCCTCAAAGCTGAATGTTCAACTTCATCACTATACACTTTTAAAAGTGCATCATACTCCTCGCTAGCGGACATGGACATGCTTTCCCTTGTTTGATAGAGTGTTTAAAGTCAAATATGGCTCATCGAGATCATTATGAAGCCTGATGAAAAATTCGTCGACATTTGCAAAGAACAATAAAGTTTTAAAGTTTGAACTGCAAAATAAACTACTGTACTACTGCCATCTGTTAATATTAATTCTTGCTATTGCTACACACTCATTAGGGGAAATGACGAACTGAATTCATAAAAGTTATTCGCTACGTTTAGAATTGCAGGCCACTATTCTCAGCTTGTCCACTGCGATGGTAGATTGACCATCACTACTACCCATATGTCCGCCACCCCCATGGCTTCCTTCCACAGTGACCTGGCAGTTTTTTACTATGAATGTCCAAACGTCGTCACAGAACCCGTAAGTGTCCAGGTTGCCCTTAACGGTCAATTTGGACTGCGTATTATCTTTCAGGGTCTCAGCTACTACTCTGTCAAACGTCTCCAGCACACGCATAGCCAGGGAGGCTTCTATCCTACCATCACTAATCATTGTGTCTAAAGCATCTACCAAACTATTTCCCACCGTGCTTCTACGATACAGCTCGTAATATCCAGGCACAGCCATTCTTAAAGCAATTAGAATAATTAATCTCACCAGGAGCCCTCTTTGACGCTTTTCAATGTTATGTTTTTCACCTTTTCCATGACTATCAATGGTTGGTGGAAGTTCGGTTTTCACGAAATGTTTAAAAAATTGATGCTAACTTACAAGAACTTTGACTAGTTTAGAGGCACTCAAGCAAATAAGGGCAATAACCTAAACTTTCCTTAAATGAGATGAGCAGTACGATTTTTTACAAGTTTAGATCTCAGAAGGGTGCCGACAGGATTCTTTTCGATGGTACTGGGCTGACGGTTTTCGATTTGAAAAGAGAAATCATTCAAGAGAACAAACTTGGTGACGGTACCGATTTCCAGCTCCGACTGTACAACCCTGACACAAATGAGGAGTACGAGGATGATTCTCAAGTGGTACCGAGGTCCAGCAGTGTGGTGGCTAGGCGATCTCCGGCCGTCAAGTCGTTTTCGGTGCACAGCATGCACAGAGGTGGTGCAGCCGCTGCGTTGGGCAATGCTACCAGATATGTCACTGGTAGGCCCCGTGTCCTTCAAAAGAGGCCCACAAGTAATGCGTCAAGTTCAACCTCCGCTGCTGTGAGTGGTGTCACTGAAGAAGAAAGGATCGCCAACATGTTTGCCACGCAAGAAAATCAATGGGAACAGACTCAGCAAGAGATGTCTACAGCGACGCCTGTTTTTTTCAAATCTCATGGTGCTAGTTCCGGTGCTGAGAACGAAGGGCCACCTCCACCGGGTTACATGTGTTACAGGTGCGGCGCTAGAGATCATTGGATCAAGAACTGTCCGACGAATAACGATCCCAATTTCGAAGGTAAGAGAATCAGGCGTACCACTGGTATCCCCAAGAAGTTTTTGAAAAGCGTAGAGATTGATACGGAAAGCATGTCCCCGGAGGAGATGGCCCAGCGAAAAATCATGGTGACTGACGACGGTAAATTCGTGGTGCAAGTAGCAGATCAACAGTCTTGGGAGGATTACCAAAGGAAGCAGCAGAACAGGTTGATCAATGGTTCCGACAGCGTGTGGCAGAAGGGCCATTTCAAGGATTTGCCTGCAGATTTAAAATGCCCGTTAACGGAGGGACTCTTGAGAGATCCGGTGAGGACGAGCAAATGTTGTAATAAAGCCTTCTCCAAAACTGCACTGGAGGATGCGCTGTTAGAAAGTGATTTCGTGTGTCCGCAGTGCCAGGCTAACGGAGTGCTGTTGGATTCCTTAGCGGACGACGAAGAAAAGGCTAAAGAGGTCAAGGATTTCCTCAAGCAGAGAGACAATGGCAAAACTGGAGTCAATGGAAACGATGGATCAGAGGACGATCGAGCCGCCAAGAGGATGAAGCTTGATGGTACATCAGATGGCGGCTCGCCAGCAAAACCACCGGCTCTACCGATGCCACCTGTTCCCTTCGGCATGCCTCCCTTCCCGATGTTCCCACCACCTATACCGTTCATGGCACCACCACGCAATGCATCACCGGATAAGAAATAGAGACCATTTTTCATTTTCATTTACATTTATAATTTTTTCTACGTAACAAAGTATATATGGGGTGGTTTTAGTGAGAAGAGTGGAAACAGATGACGGCCCATTTACCACTGCTAGTCCACCACGATCCCTTGCCCGGGTGATCTTTTTCCCACATCTTTGACAATTCCTCATCGAGCCCCGCAGGCAACCCGACCTGTACGTCCGCCTTGCAAGTCCTCAGACTCAGCAGAGTGACACCGTTGTGTGCCAGTGGGCCGATGGCTTCGGCCCATGGCGTGGTACGTGGCCATTTCCTGTCTCCTGTCAATTTCCTGTAGTTGAGATCGCCCTTGAAGATGACCAGATTCGATTTCACCAAATCGCTGTGCAGCTGCGCTCCGTGGTATTTGGTCTCGGAGGGGTCCAAATTCCAGTAATCAAGATCTGTGGTCCAGAAGGGGTCGGCACGGAATTCCAACTGGCCCTGCTCGACAAAACTCTCGATGTCTTGTGCGAACAGATTCAAAGCTTGTCTGGACCGCTCATCCTCGGTGGGGAAAAAACTGGGGTCCTTCAAATCTTGTAACAGAATGGAGAAATCTTTACGCAAGGTATCGCTCACCATGTAGGGGATATCCTTGCCGTGGAAAATACAGCGTTGGACCAATTTGGAGCGGATCAAAAAAGCGGCAAGCATCAGATCCGCGTACAGTTCGAAACCGGAGTTGTCCAGAACGAAGTCCACACGTGATCCGGCTCCCTCTCCTCTGCTCTGTAGAAGGGTCTCCCAGGCGCTCGAAGTTTCGTCGATGACAATCTTGGACTCGGCATTTTTACGCGCCTGGGCACCTTGAATAGATTTGATGTCTTCCAACGTCGCGTTGGTCAGCAGCGAGAGATCTGTCGCGTTCCCCCACAACGAGATGTCGATAAACTCTTTGAACAGGATTTTCAAAGTCGCGTCATCGTGCTGCGTGGAGTGCTGCTCCAGTTGCGAACGGAGGTTCTTGTAACGAAGCGCCAACTCCACCACACCGTGGAGCGAAGAGTGGAACGTGGACTGCTTTAACCTATCGAAGATATCGAACTCTGCCCACAGCGGCTGCGACTTGAATAAGACGTTGATTCGGCGGTACATGTAAACCTCCGTAAACAGCCACCCGGAATTGAACCACGTGTAGTCTTGATGCCGAGAGTCTGCCAGGTACTCGTTGAAGCATGATGGGACGTTGCCAACTTGTGTCTCTCGCTGCGTAAACGGTCTGAGCCTGGCGTCACCAGCCACCTCGTCACGCAGTTCCACCAATTGAGCCGTGATGTTTTGCCCCTGCTTTTGGGACTCTCCGCTTCGCGTCTTGAGCTCGGTGTTCATATCGTCCACCGCATTCTGTATGATGATGGGCCACCGGCTGGTCGCCGTAAACTCACCAAAAGTACCCTTCTCCGATGTCTTGAATGGTTCTGGCAACATGGTTTTAAGAGTCTTGACTGTATTACTATTGCTCTGGGGTATTTTGGCGGCTAAGCGAATAGATCATTCTGCTATTCCCTCCTTATATATAGGAGTTGTTTCAAGCATTTAGGGTGTGGAGATTACGAACGGAGTTAAGCGCACTCGTCTCCTGTGATAGGTCTCGAAACGACAAGTCAAGGGCACACCCGTTTACGTCAACGAGCTAGATACCGCCAGAGCTAACTCGCGCCCTCGGAACCACCTATAGCTAACTAATCTCTTGTCTCGCTTTCAAGTAACGCCTTCCCAGGTCTCGACCTGCAGCTTAGTTGCAACATTGCATGGCGGCTATTCTTCTGCGCAGCGAGCGACGCTCGCACGTCATCGTCGCCAATGACGACCTCCGAGAGTAGTTCCGCCTGCTCACCACGGCCGGATTCTCGGCTTCCACTTATTTTCTCCTTTTTTCCGAATAGTTGCTTTTTTATGCTTCAATTGGTCAGATTGCTGGTTCGGCTTCCACTTTTTTCCTGATGCAGCCACAACGACCGGCATCCAGTAATTAAACGCTGCTCAGCCCCTGCGCACGGGCATTCCACTCCCAGTCTCCTGACGTAAACAGCAACACGCGCTGGGAAGCACGGAAACACGGTGTGGACGCCAGTTGAGAGGGGGAGCGGAGCCAGAATTTGCACAGGATGGGCGGCTCCCTTTGCGACAGTATATAAGGGGGCGCTTTTCCGAACCTTTCCAGAATTGTACGTTGTCATTTTTTTTTCTCATTTAGAAGTACAGTATATTCTACAAGATCAATCAGATCGGTAATAGCATTGAACTAGGATAAACTGATATATTAATAATGGGTGTTGAATCTGTTCTAAAGAGAAAGACCGGTGTCATCTACGGTGATGATGTCCGCCACTTGTTTGACTACGCTAAGGAGCACAAGTTTGCCATCCCAGCCATTAACGTGACTTCGTCGTCTACCGTCGTGGCTGCTTTGGAGGCCGCCAGAGACAACAAGTCTCCTATCATCTTGCAGACCTCCAACGGTGGTGCCGCTTACTTCGCCGGTAAGGGTGTGTCCAACGCTGGTCAGAACGCCTCCATCAGAGGTGCCGTTGCTGCCGCTCACTACATCAGATCGATTGCCCCAGCCTACAACATCCCAGTGGTTCTACACTCTGACCACTGTGCCAAGAAGTTGTTGCCATGGTTCGACGGTATGTTGGAAGCCGATGAGGCCCACTTCAAGGAACACGGTGAGCCATTGTTCTCCTCTCACATGTTGGACTTGTCTGAGGAGACCGATGACGAGAACATTAGCACCTGTGTTCACTATTTGAAGAGAATGTCCGCTATGGACCAGTGGCTAGAGATGGAGATCGGTATCACTGGTGGTGAGGAAGATGGTGTCAACAACGAGCACGTTGAGAGAGACTCTTTGTACACCAAGCCTGCTACTGTGTTTGCTGTGTACGAGGCTTTGATCAAGGTCTCTCCAAACTTCTCCATTGCTGCCGCCTTCGGTAACGTGCACGGTGTGTACAAGCCAGGTAACGTTATGTTGTCCCCAGAGATCTTGGGTGACCACCAGAAGTACGCTGCCCAGAAGATTGGTGCCAAGGCTGGCTCCAAGCCATTGTACTTGGTCTTCCACGGTGGTTCCGGTTCTTCCGACAAAGAGTTCCACACTGGTATCGACAACGGTGTTGTCAAGGTCAACTTGGACACTGACTGTCAGTACGCCTACTTGACCGGTATCAGGGACTACGTCTTGACCAAGAAGGACTACCTAATGAGCCAGGTCGGTAACCCAGAGGGCCCTGACAAGCCAAACAAGAAGGAGTTCGACCCAAGAGTCTGGGTTAGAGAGGGTGAGAAGACCATGTCCCACAGAATCACTGTGGCTTTGAAATGTTTCCGTACCGTTAACACCTTGTAAGCGTGTCATGACTTTATGTATAATGATTATTTAACGGAAGTGAATATCGTAACAAACTAAGTTATACTTTTTAGAAGGCATACAAAGAAAAATAAAAAGGACCCTCCCATCAATATATATGAGTTTTTATTCCAACCTGCCGAGGGGTGAAGTGGGCCACTCGTCGTTGTATCCGACGATTTTTGAAATCGTCTCCTCGCAGGAGATAGATTCCCTGTTGCCAGCTTCTGTTAGGTACATCCTTACCAACTACTGGATAGCAAGACACCCGAACCGATATACTTTACTGGTCAACAACTACTTCCAAGAATGGTTCCAAGTGGTGCTCAAGGGCGTTGTAGAATGGTACCACATCAAGGAGTACAATTCGACGTTTGTCGATAGATTTTATGGGTTGCAAAGGTTCAACTCTTCCAACAAAGTACTCGTCAAAAGGCAAGCAAATGGCTCTTCCAGCAAGACGTGGCCCCTCGGATTGCAGCTGACCAAGTGGCAGAAAAGAGTGGTCTTTCTGCAAAAAATAGTTCTACCCTATGTGAGAGACCGTTTGGATCAATTGCAATCCCAATGGGTGGCACAGTTGGCATTCCAGGAGGGTCGAAATCCTACTTGGAGCCAAAGAATCGTTACGCAGGTTTACCCCCTGGTGAAGAAAACTTGGTTTCTGCTCGATTTATTGACCAAGCTATTGTTTTTAGCGGGAAGGTCGGGTTCAGTCTCATTTTTGGAGCTCCTGCTCAAGATCGAATACACAAGAGCCACATTACCCCTGCAGCGTCTCAATGTGGGAAGTGGAGGCATCCCCCTCCCTGCTGCAGCAAACCTCAATAGACCGCAGAGACAAAATTTATACACTTTGCTCAGCGGGTGCCAGAGGCATTTGGCTAACTTGGGCAATAGTTCTGCATATGCCGGTTCTCAGCTGTTCCCCGCTTTTATCTTCATGCTCAGAGTTTACCAATGGTGGACTACTCAGGACCTCAGTGCCAAACTAAAGAGGAAATTAAATGATATAGATAAAGATATCCCCAGAGCCAACTCCAAGGGAGTACGCGAGCCTCGCAGTGGTGAAACGTGTCCCATCTGTCACAACTCTATTCAAAACGCCGCCGTGCTTGAAACTGGTTATGCCGCCTGCTACCCCTGCGCCCTTGAATATTTGCCTAATAATGAAGGGCGCTGCCCCGTTACCGGTAAAAAACTACTGGGTTGCATCTACGACAAGGAATCTTCTAAATGGAAACTCGTCGCCGGCGTGAGAAAGCTGCTCATCTAATCCGATGGCGCAGTCCCCATCTCCCACTGCTGGCAGATCGTCCTTAGTGCATCAATTTCACCTTCTTTGTTCATTATGGTCTCTTCAATATCCCTTGTCGTTCCTCTACGTAATTGGCATACTAGCATTGATATTTTTCTAAGGACGACGTCTGATGGGTGAGAGCAGTCCAGATAACGTATCATTTTGTCAACTTCAGCAGTGAGCCGCCTTTGAAATGCAAATTCTTGCTCCATATGTTGCCTATCAGATAGTTGTGATGCTTCCTCATGAGATTCATTTGTGCTTATCGGTACTTTGCCATGTTCCAAACGGTATCCAATGCGCTGTTTGGAGGGGGTCAGTTGGAATCCTTTTAATTTATGCTCTATGTCCGCGTCCAATTCTGGTTCATAGGTGAAAAAGTATTTAGCTTGAGTGCCAAATTCGTGCACAAAGTTGCCGACTAAACTCTCGTAGTCGTAAAGCTTGTCGTTGACCACCATGATCCCACAAAGTTCCAAGTGCAAGTTAACTTCTCTCACAAGTCTGATTCTTCTTGCAACTTGGGCTGCATCATATCGAAACTGGCCGTCTTGTGATCCTTGGACATGCAAATGCAGCGGTAGTTCAATTGCTCGACTGATTTTGTACAGGTCTTGACCCTCCAGCACATTGCCCAACAGCAGTAGACATAGCGGAGGTCTCTGTGCTTCATCCCTTAGTCGACTCTCGTACTGAAAATTGACTTCAAGCAGTAGCAGGTGCTCTAAACTCACTGAATCTATCGAATCAACCATTGCAAAACGGCAGGAAGATGCTCCACTTTCTTTATATTCGCAGCGGTCTTACTGTCATCGCTTTTGAATACTTCAGCCGTTAAAAGATATGTACAAGTAATTTAGACTCTATCTATATACAAAAGGCCTCTTCATACAATCACTGCACCATGGTCGACTACTGGAGCCTGGCCTTGCAATGGCTCATAGCAATACCATTTCATCAATGCATCGGTCGCAGCTTTGGCCTTGCTCTCTTTCAACGACGAGCCAAACCCTTCGCCCAACTTCTCCTGGCCGGAAAACACACCTACGATAAATACGGGGGCCTTGGAATATCTACCAGATTCTGCCAGTAGTCTTGATATGGGTCTCTCTAAACCTTCACGGCGGCATAGAGTGGCGAGTTCTCGTGTGGGCTGCTCGAATTGGAACATCCTTGTGACATCCAATTTTCTGCTCAAAATGTGCTTGTCAATGAATTGGAAGGCATACTGGGGGTTGGCCTCCTGTGTGCATGCCCACAGTGCGCCTATTATGCTTCTGACGGCTAGAGAATATGCAGACTTTTCCGAAAATTTGTGAGAAGATATTAATTCAATACCGTCGTTTTGGCTAAGACTGTTATTAAAGAAGCGCAGTTTACCCAAAGTGATGTGAATGGGTTCATACTTCAAATATCTCTCTAGCACCGGTGTAATCTCAGTTTCAATACCCCATGATTTGCCAATGCCAGCCAAGACATCCTCTGATATGTAGGCATCCACTGCAGCATTCAAAACCGCTGTCGGTAAACGTGGATACTTGGCCATGAGTTTCCGCGTAACATGGTATGTCAACAAGTTCTTGCCAAATATGTTCAACCCATGATTGTCAAAAAGGTTATTCGTAGGAACAGTGCTCGTGAAGGCAACTCCACCTCTTGGGTTACTAATATCGTTGGGTAACTGTGACGAGCGGCAAGTCAGACATCTGGACAACACGGAATACTGGAACCCCTTAGGAAGTTGCAATCTCTTGTGCAAAGTGATCAATTGAGGCGAATTAGATGCAACGTCTTCTGGCACATCATTAACCACATTTTTCAACTTCATGTAATAATCTCTGTATTTGTTCAGCTCTGATGAATTGGGCTTAACTGTTGCTTTCGTAGAATCTACCAGAGACACTGAAGAATTAAACCTTTTTCCAATGGGCATAAGCCTTACTCTACTAACCAAAGCAAGGCGGGAAACTATGCATTTGCTGGCAGCGACATGTCTTGTCACTGCAGACAACTGAGACATTCCAACGGTTGATTCGAGACACAGCAATCACTGCGGTCTTGTCAAATAATAATAAAATAACTAACTACGCAACCACTCAACCACTCAAATCAATAAGGACAAACAGGAACCTTTCAAGCTGAAAGTCGTATAATTTTTAGATGCCTTGGTGCCTCTGCAATTTCTCATCAATGGTCTGCTCTCAAGGTTGTTTTTTTTTCTCGAGCTGGTGAAAATTTTTAGCGAGTTGGGTAACACATGATGAGTAGAGAACAGAATAACTTAGAGACTTATGCTTAAAAATCTGAGGGAAAGCTTCTAAATAGTGGTTAAATTTTCGGGAAATTATTGAATTTTTTCGGCTTTGTTCCAGATTATTTGGTGGTTACACTAATCTTTGGGTCTTAGGTTGAAGTGTGGGTAAAAAAAAAAAAAGAGACCCTTCTACAACAAAGTTGGTGGAGCTATATGACCGTGTGCTTCTTAGTCTTATAGTCAAGAATTTCTATAGCTTGGCTTGTATTTAAAATATTTACGAATTTTCCTTTTGGAAAGAGATCAAGAAAATTCGCTAAAAATGCCTGCGAATTAAAAATATGAAGATTTACGTTAGTGTTTTAGTATATCATATGCTCCATTTTAAGTTTTAGGCCCTGAAAACTTAATCATTTCGGCAACCGCAAAGAGATGGCTACGACCGAGCCAGTTGTTGTTATTTATGGTAAGGGCCACTTGGTGGGTGGTCGCCTGCTATTTAATTTTTTCTGTTTCTGCCATAGAAATCTTCATATTCTGAAAACTCCATAAGCAAAACAAACGAATATTTTTGAACATATTTTTACTTCATCACAACATCAACAAGAATTGAAAACTAAAAAACTGAAATCTACATCTCAAAGAGACATGTTTTGGATTTGAATTTTTGGAATGGGTTAAGTACTCAAATTTCAAACTACACCAATGAGCGTCTCCTTGCTTTTAAAATAAAAGCCTTTTTCCAGGTGTAAATTGCATTTGAAAACACCATATGCGTCCTATTCATCTTGATCATTAGAATATATAATTATTCTTTACATATTTACTCTCTTTTTACTGCAAAATCCACAAATTTAAATTAAGCTGCATGTACCAGATTATTTCAAAATAATGATTAAAGGGTCTGGAAAATAGAGCTTCAACTTCTTGAAGCAGTATTATTTTGAATGGCCAACGGTTTATATTTTGTTGTAAAAGCTAGATATTCCGAATGAATCCATTTTGGATTCTATTAAAGATTACTCAAATAGAAAATGCGGAAAAACAAAGAATTGAAAAAAACAAATTTGTAGTATAAAAAACTTGAAGAAATAAAACATATCAAGGAAAAGGGATCTACCTTGATTGTTTCTAGGTCTCTAATTGTTGACTAAAAATTTAACAAATATAAAAAATAATAACTATCAGTAGATAATGAGAGCAAAAATAAAACAGTTCAACCATTTCCTGTGGGCATGTGGCGTAGTTGGTAGCGCGCCCCCTTAGCATGGGGGAGGTCTTCGGTTCGACTCCGGACTTGTCCAACATATTTGAATTTTTTTAGGTGATGAGATGAGCACATATACAAAAAATACTAAAAAAAGTTCAAACAATGTTAGAATACTGTTTCTCGAACAGTCCATTTTCCGAACTTTCCAGGCACATCTGAAATGGTCCCCAGACCTCTGTTTCTTTCACGTTGGGTTCACGCCCGCTGCCAGAGCACATTATCAACGACATATCTGCCGACCATCTATGCTTTATCCACTCCTCCTGGTACGAAATCTGCCATAGCTGTGGTCAGAATATCGGGAACACATTCTAAATACATATACCATGAAATCACTAGATCTAAAAAGGATCCAATCCCAAGGAAGGCCCTTTTGAGGAGCTTGTACGAACCTGGAAAAACTAATCTCCTCGACAGGGCACTAACACTGTTTTTCGATTCACCCAAGACCTTTACCGGTGAGGACCTGCTGGAGCTACATTTGCATGGGGGTAAGGCAGTTACCAGTAGCGTTTTGAAAGCTATTGGATCATTAAATGACAGAAAAGCTGGAATGAATATAAGGTACGCCCTTCCTGGAGAGTTTTCACAGAGGGCATTTCAAAATGGTAAATTCGACCTAACAGAAGTAGAAGGTATTCGTATACTGATCGATGCTGAGACTGAATCACAACGTCGTAGCGCTCTTTCCAGTTTTAACGGTCAAAACAAAGAAAGATTTGTACTTTGGCGCCAGCAAATTGTGAATAACATCGCGCAGTTGACCGCCATCATCGATTTTGGTGACGATACTGAGATTGAGGATATTGAGTTCATATTTGAAGAAGTAAAATCTAACATGCTTCGGTTGCAAGGGGACGTTAAGCAATTTATAAAAAAAATTGAAAAATCTAGTATTTTACAAAGTGGCATCAAAGTGGTTCTGATAGGCCCGCCAAACTCTGGTAAATCGTCTCTCGTCAACAGTATTAGTAATGACGATATATCGATCATCAGCCAAAAACCAGGGACAACTAGGGACCCCGTTGAGGTCTCTATAGATGTTAATGGATACAAAGTAACGATATGCGACACTGCTGGGATCAGGTCCTTTAGCACCGATGACATTGAACTCCTCGGGATAGAGAAAGCAAGAAAAAAAAGTATGCAGTGCGACCTGTGTCTGCTCATAGTAGACCCTCAAAACAAGCCTTTAATTAATGACGATCTAAGGCAAGTCATCAGTTCCTCAGAATTTGAGGACAAAAAAATCATCGTCATTCTTAATAAGAAGGACCTTCTAAGGGATGAGGTAGAGCTCAAATCTATTTTAACCCAAGCAAAAATGGAGCTAAAGAGTAAATATTCTGTCATTCCGATTTCTTGTTTGACTCAAAGCGGAATGGAACAACTGATCGAAAACTTGACCCAGATATTTCAAAAACTATCCGAGACCACAGACGAGTCTGATCCTATCGTGGTATCCCAGAGAGTAAGAGAAATTCTGATCTCAGATGTCCTGTATGGAATCGAGGAGTTCCTCGTTTTCACAGGTGAAAATGCGGATGTAGTGATGGCTTCAGAAAGTTTGAGGCATGCGGCGATTGGTATTGGCAAAATAACCGGTGATGCCGTAGGGATAGAAGAGGTCTTGGGAGTAGTTTTCGCAAACTTCTGTGTAGGAAAATAGTAAAATCACTTTCTGGATATGCTGCCAAATCTAGAGCGTCTGCTGTGCTCAAGTTTAGTTTTGACCTCCAATTCATTCTGAAATTCCTCCAGCTCATCACATAACTTTTCAAAGTAGCCTACCTTCTTTTCAAGGTCATTCAAGCGATCTAAACTCTCTTCCTTCAACGTTTCGATCATTTGCAACTCGCCATCATCCTTAATTTGGAACTTGGTTCGTATGTCTTCTAACCATGCCTCGTTCTCACCAGTCTTCTTACTGAAAACCGATATGGCTTTGGCTAACTCTGTATTCAAATAATCCTGAAGAGCGCCAACGCACCGGTCTACATCATGGTTCAACGTCCTCTCTTGATCCCTCATTTTGTCAATTTTGTATTTTCATTCACACCATACACAATATACAATTGAAATGAAAATACCGAAAATGTTCAAACTTTATTATATATCGACACACAAGGCAAACGATCAGAAAAAAGACGGATACTATATTAATGGCAAATCAAGAGGCCAATTTATTACTCAAAAAGGTACAATCATCATTGAGATCTGCACACAGGACTCCAATCAGTTGCATGTTCCTGTGCAACTTTGAGGTGAAGAAGGGCAACGTTTTAGTTTGGTCGTGTCACAGCGATGTTTTTAAGGAAAAAGTGGACTTGGAAGACATAGAATTCAAATCTTTACCATCAGGTGTGCACGAAGTCATGGACGATGTAATTAATTTCGTCATTCCCAAAGGAGATACTGATGGAAATGAACACTATAATGGGGTGGCTTATTTCAAACAGAACGGCCATGAACTTTCAGCGGGCGTCAAACATATAGAAAGAAGCAGGGTGAAGATGTATGCTCTTGGAGTTGTTGTAGATTTCAATTCTTTTCAAAGCAATATTACTAAGGACGAAGGGCCTGATTGGAAGGCAGATGAATTTTCCAGTGCCAACGAATACTTAGATGACCTAGAGGATTTGTTATCCAAGTGGTTGGAATGTGGAGTATTGGACAATTTTGAAATATTTGAGAGTTTTTTCAAAAAAAATGGAACCGGCGAGATAATTGATTTACCATCTCCCGTTTTGAATCGACTAGCCTCTGCTGCATCTGCTGGTCAGCAATTGCTGGGAACGGAACTTTCACAAGCGAAACCTCACATGCTGGAATATACGCTTTATTGGCTTAGAAGATTGGGTCCTCTAGTCTTCCCCTTGTGGAAATCGTGCCTGCTGAATGAGCGGATTCTGATCTTGAATCCAGCTGGCGGATCCTTCGAAGTTTGCAACGCATTATGCTATTGTCTCTCCATTCTATGCTTGCTTCCAAAAGTGCTACGATTGAATAAAGAAGACGAACAATGCGTGAAACCACTCTATACCGTAGGTGTTTGTGATATTGACAGGATGTCAGCACAGGTCGCGCAGGCGACAACACAAAACAAAAAGAATAAAGGGTTCATTGCTTGTACTAGTGATGAAATATTGTTATCCAAGCCTGAGTTATTCGACAAAGTCTTGAAGATACCCGCTGAAAAGGAAGAAGAGGGGAATATTGCAATACCGAAGCTTTACAACAATTCCGAGGAGATTGTACGGGCTACGCCACACGATTTGCTCTGCTTCCAGGTCCTTTTGAAAGAATTGTTTGGCGAAGAACTTTCCGTGACGGAAGAAAAAGCCTTTTTACAAATGGTAGAACCGGTTAGTTGGTCCCAGTACATCATTGATGAAATTTATTGGTGGGCCACTGCAGGCAATATGAGACCATCTTATTATGATGACACATCTAACATCCCAACGGGTCCCACTGGTGAGAACGAATTGGCATTGATTTTAGGTGTGGTCGAATATTTTCACGGTAGGACCGTATCACTTTTTCAAAAGTTAAAAGAGAATTTCGAGTCTGAGGAAGTGTACGGCTCAGATGAAACAGTCTACTTGCCATCAACAAGTCTTGTGGCAATGAATTTGGACAGTTTCAGCGCGCAGGATCATAGGTTCGTTGAAGAAATGGCTTACGAATGGTTCCGCAGAAACCTCCAAGTCACTGGTGACCTCTATGGATCTGTCTGTTAGCGACGTTGATTTTAGAAAAGAAATTGTAACATATACGTAAGTTCAGAGGTTTGGCTAATATATGCCTTTGATTCTACATATATACCCATTTTCTCTTTCTTAAACGAATCTTTTTTATATTCTTGAGCTGTTCTCACAAAACCAACCATATGAGAGAGGCGATAATAGAAATCCCCACAACACAGGTGATAATACCTGCACCTGCCCTAGAACCCGCCGTAATATGCAAGGGGCTCAAGTTACTAGCGGCCTTCTCTGTACCAGCAGCACCATTGCCTGTAGAGTTACCACCGTCTGTGCTGTTATAAGGAGCGGGTCTCTTTAGGGCCTGAGTTACCACTAACGCCTCTAGGGCGGACATTTGCTCGCCCAGCCCATAGTATCCATCCCATCCATTGACTTGCCAATTTAGACCACAGGTGTGGCCATCGGTTCCACCGACACACGATTGAGCGACAGCGGTGGCGGTTGCATTTATCCACCCCATGATTTTAGGGCGTAGATCTGGTATCAGCTGTGCAGTCATGGCCAACATTGTAGTGAAATACGCTTTGAAAGATCTCTGATCAGTGTTACACGAGCCATATGGCTGGCAAGTATGCTCGTAAAGAATACTGTTGTTGTAAAAGTAATTCGATGATTCGACAAACGTTTCCGTCCTGTTGTACCATTTCTCATCTCCAGTGAATTTGTATAAATAAGCGCAACCAGACATAAGCAAACCTTGATTATAAGACCACAGGTACTTGGTAACGGGCCCACTACAGTTGTCAGTGATTTCCACACCGTCATAAACGTATGTGACGTCACCTTCAGTGACGAGTTTCACGTCATTCATCCAGTCATATATTTTCTCAGCCCAATCTGAATAACTGGTGTTGCCCGTAAAATGGGCCAATCTTGCTCCGATGTGAAATAGAGCGCCGTTGGAGACCGAGTTTTTGTAATCGTAACCGCTGTTCCACGTAAAAATCTGCCAACGTAGCCCACCACCACAGGATGAAGTATCCCAACGCAATGCCATGGTATTGAAGACAGCTTGCGCCAAGTAAAGCCATTGAGGCTCATCCGCAGGTGGATTGGGGAATTTTCTTTCAGCTGCATTCATCACAGCAATCCCCCAAAACGCTTGGTCATCGTTACCTTCAGTGGTCGACTGATTTAAGGGAACATAGTCATCGGCGTCACCTCTTTGGTAGAGCAATGACTCCGTAATGACACTATTATAAGTGTCGTTCTGCATGTAGAACCAGTAGTCAATGAGCGTGTTCCAGGCGCCACCTGCTTCCCACCAATAGTAAGGCCAAGAGAACATACCAATGGTCTGACCATATTCATCACCAGTATAATAATCCATAAGACCCGTCGAAACCAAAGCTGTAGCATTCTGTATTGTTTGGTAATCGTCCAAATCCAGATATATAGCCTGCCCTAATGACCATAATGTCAGCAGGAAACCAACTACCCACGATTTGAAAAACTGCATTGGCACGTACAACTCTTGCAAAACAGCTTGAACGGATTCCTCTGAGGCTTATGTTCCATCTTCGAAGTGAGACTGTATTTCTCTGATTTATTGACATTTCGCGTCCTTGCTATAATATATCGTGATATACGGGTAGGGTCATAGACTATAAAGCTGATCAGATTCGCAGTTGAAGAAGCCACTGAGAGTACCTCAATGATCTCTAAAGCCGTGCGGATCAGAATCCCAGAGACTTAAGTATGGATTTCTTGACTTGACGCTCAAATTCAGGCCGATTGTCTCGCCACAGGATGCATGCGTCGACATTGGCTCCGGATTCGACATTGGGCTCGCTGAGCATGCTCATAACGCTCAGCAAGATCTTCTCTACACTTTGAACGGGTGACCAGCGTTCCTCGGCCAATTCGTACATGTTCGGATCATCTCCGGGGGAGTGCAGGATGGAGATACACACTTCGCCGTTGTGGTAGATATTAGGGTGCAGGATGCTTGGAGTGAACGTGAGTTTTGGGGGAGAAAGTGGGTAGTCCTTGGGGAACTCTAGTATAGCATTGAAGACACCTCCTTCATACGGTGTGTCTGGTGGGCCTTGGATCAAGCAGTCCCAAACGAATAGATCGTTCTCTGAACGGGGACCAGCGACAATTCCCGAAGAGGAATCCTTCATTAGCTGCTGTAACTCCTTAAGCAACCGTTTCTGGGCTGTTTTGGACATGACCTGCTGCTTGTTATAGTCTTTTTCAGATGGTTATTCTACCCTAAGTTCTGTTCCTTGTTGAAATGACAGCGTTTTGTTAAGAGCACAAGCTGAAAAATGGGGCTTACAAAGAAGGTTTCAGGGAAGACAATACGGGAAAAAGGGTATGAGGATTTGAAGATAATTCACAAGGGTGAATTAGACATTGAGAAGCTGACGGTGACCTTTAAAGCTGTTTTTATTAAGGACTTATTGGCGTTAAAAGTTGTGTTTGAGCTACACGTGATGACCTTTCGCCAGGTTGGCAAGAAAGTCTTCGAGTATAATACAAAAAAAGCCAATGGGCCTCGACGTCAAACAGTTAAAATCGGCGATAGAACGCCAAGGTGAGCCGCTAGGTGATATTGAAAGGCTGGATCTGAATCCTGTGGATTCGAAATAGACATGATCATCTACGACAGTGAGAAATACGCGTGTGCGTCCTGTATTAGAGGTCACAGATCCTCCACATGTCGACACACCGACAGAATGCTGGTCAAAGTACGTAGCAGGGGCAGACATGCCTCTATGGATATCAGAAAAGTTATCATAGTAGATGCTGAATCCCAAGTGACACCAGAGGAGGGCTCACCTGGCTGTGACAAATGTTGCGACGATTCGAAGGACGAATGCGATAAGATGAACAGACAGCCGATCCTGTTTCTTAGGACTAGGAAAACACAGAGAGCCATTTTAGCGGATGGGAACTTGCAAATCATTGTGGAAAATGATACAGGGCTGGAGGATGACTCTGGCAAGCCGCAGCCGCCTTTTAAGTACATATCCGAGAAGGAATTCCTGCGAATGCACCTGGTCAATGAAAAGGGTTCTTCCTGTGGCTGTAAAGACAGCAAGAAGAGTGGAAAAGCTCAAGAGAAAAACTTGCTATGTTCTGAACGACAAGAAGAGACTTTGAAGGGAAATTTGGGCGGCGCACAAGGCGGCCTAGTACAGAATCCGCTGCCCTTAGCTCCAGACCCAAGGCAGATGGTCGAACTGCTGACTCATAGGGGATTATATTTAAGCACACAATGCTCCTGTGAGGAGGGCCATTGTATATGTGCCAACTGTTTACTCCACAGGAATGAGGAGGAACTGAGTACTTACATCCAAAGAAGCGGCGTACCACTGACCAATTTAGGCGAAGCCCAACTCTCCAATCCCATGCTCATACCATCGGGCACTTGTGAGTGCACACCGGAGGACTGCGAGTGCCACGAGTGCCCCGATCACCCTGCGGAGAATATCTCTTTCAACAAGTTGCTGGTAGTGGGTATCCTCAATGCGCCACTCAGGCGCAAGACTAACATAGTTTACAGGGGGAAACTGATCCCGTCACAGTACTGGTGGGATTTTTTAAAATTGCACATACCTCTCATGGGAGATGCCCAAGTGGACTCCCTAGACATTGTTGGCTGGTTCGAAAGAATTCTTTCCATCCACGAGCCCCAGTTGGTCAACGCCCATTTAAATATCGAAGTATCCCAGTCACTATTTGCCCTGTAGATAAATAAAATAATTTGAACATCAAAACGTCTCAGTTACTATTTTTACTTGCCCTGTAGATAAAGTAAATGAATGTTCTGGAAATTAAAACATTTGAGCCAGCACTTAGTGTCTCTCCAAGATATATTCAGCTTCACGAATGCCGCTCTCCCAAGCACCATATGCACAACCAGCACCATCTAAGATGGTATGCTCGCCAGCAAACCTAATGCGAGAATCCTGACCGGCCACCATTGCTGTTACTATGTCGATCGGATCATCCCCTGGGTGACAAGCAGAGTAGGCACCCAAGGAATAAGGTTCGCGACTCCAACATGTTACTATAATATTCTTGAGTAGCGGTGCGCCACTTGCAAAGGCGCCGACCGTTCCGCCTGCCAACCCATTGATAACTGGTTTTACCCCCATCGTGAACATTACTTTGTCAATGACCGGCTGGAAAAATTCAAAAACAGCTTGCTTATTGGGCAAAGATTCAATATATTGCGTTAGCGGCTCTTGCATTAACATGACTAAACTAGCCACACCCGTCGTTTTAGCTAAATTCACGAAAAATAACGGAAACTTCCACGGTGAAAGTTTTCCATCTTTATCGTCCATATTTTTTACCAACTGCTCCCAGCTTGTAGCTTGACGCACCTGCAAGGCAAAATCGGCACTGGAGTGGGCCAAAGTATACAATCTCGTGGTCTCTTTAGACCAGCAACACTCTTCAAATTCAAAGACAACTTTACCCAAGGATCCGAAATGAATCTTTTGAAATGCATCTTGAATATGTGAATTCAACGGTGGGTTGAACTCTATTCTACCGGGTTGATCCTCTTTTTGCAACGATAGGGAAAGAACACTCTGAGGAATCGTGACGATGACATAGTCACAGTGATATTCGTTGTCTTCAGTGGCCACAACAACATCTCCTGATCTCTTAATGGATTTAACAGGTGTTGACAACTTCAACCAATCTTGTGGGAAACTCTTGGCTATGCGATCGACCACAGACTCGTAGTACAGAACAAACGCGTTTCTCCCTTGATTGCTATAGCAAGAATCCTTACCGCTCAGAGTTTCCCAATCAACACCATGCCAAAGCTCCACGTAGCGAGCTAACTGTGGCAAATAACGAATCTGATCGTTCGTGAGGAACTGGCGCCTTTCAAAGATGTATCTCAACACCAGATGTTTTAAAGAGGTATCTGGAACACCCAATTTTTGGTTGAATTCCAGGTCGATGAACTTGGTCAACTCATCCAAAAGAACCTCTAGCCTCAATTCTCCATCGTATTCTAAACGTCCCCTATTGTCATCTATGAGAATAATTTTATCATCGTCGAAGGCAAACCTAGGATTACCTTCTCGAGACAATTCAGCCTCCTCAGCAAACAACCGATTTATCAGCGTATCATGGTGCCAGCTAGCCCCCAAATCGTATTTACGTCCCTTATACCCTTCCACAGTATGTAAACGTCCGCCAATCCTGGGCCTTGCCTCTAACACGACACAACTTTGAACACCTTTTTCGAATAGCTTCGAAGCCGCTTTCAAACCTGCAATGCCTGCACCAACAACAACAACTGTGGGGTACCGAATAGCCATACGTCTGTGACTTGCCTTGCACTGGTTAAACGGTGAGTGAAAATGTTAAGATTTGGAAGTTATTTTCGATATTCGTAACCTTATATAGACTACATGTATGGGTCCAGTATAGCATAGAATTATTAATACTCAAGAGCAGATGATTTACGCTTAAGCGGCGGCCGATGGTCAAGTCACATAGTTTGGCAGTTTCGATCCTCCATTTAGCGAAGCCTACGCGATTTGCAATGATAGTTCCGAACCACCGTTGAACGAGAGAAAAGAGACATACAGAGGTATAAACGAGGTTACTGAATGCCCGGAAACGACAAAATGCCGCCAGAGGTAGGAAGTTTGGCAAGCCATCGTGAGTCCTTTTTTTTTTCCCGAGGTTGATACTGGTATTCATCTTATTGTCGTTCTAGTGAAATTTCGACAACGCGTCAAGAAAAACCAAAAAACCACGCGTCAAGGAGATGAGCTAGAAATGCCAATTTCTAGCGACACATCAGAAGAACGATGCTTTAACTATTTCACTACAAGACCAAAGAAGTGGCTAAGTGACAGTAGATGTTCAGGCAAACCAAGAAAAGAATCTCATCAAGGAGAAATTTTAGCGACCATGGTGGTTCGCAGTTCGTCATGGGTCCATCGCATTCAGAAGGAGAAAGGGCGCTTTACGATAAACTATATGAATCGAAACTATCGTTTTACGAATTGCCACCTCAAGGTGAGATAACATTGGACCAATTTGAGACGTGGGCCATTGACAGGCTCAAAGTGTTGTTAGAGTTGGAGTCGTGCGTATCGAGAAACAAGACCGCCAAGGAAATAGAAACCATTATCAAACCCCAGTTTCAAAAAC
Organism: Zygosaccharomyces kombuchaensis; assembly: GCA_003705955.2. Classification (NCBI taxonomy): domain Eukaryota; kingdom Fungi; phylum Ascomycota; class Saccharomycetes; order Saccharomycetales; family Saccharomycetaceae; genus Zygosaccharomyces; species Zygosaccharomyces kombuchaensis. The sequence continues at coordinate 40,517 of PPJZ02000076.1, forward strand.
TGCTCCCCTTCAATACAGATCATTTTGAAGACAAAAAAAAGGACTATTACTCGCATTTCATCCTTAGATTGTGCTTTTGCAGAACCAAGGACCTGAGGGCCAAGTTCGTGAGGGCCGAAACGCTTTTGTTTAAGATAAGGTTTAACATGCTCACTTCGCAGTACCAAACAAAATTTGTACAATCACTCAACTTGCCCATGTTGCAACTCATCACTGATGAGGAGAAGGCAGAGTTGTCGCACCAACTTTACCAAACTGTGTCATCGCAGTTACAATTTCAGCTAAATATAACAGATGAGAACCAGAGGAGGCAGTACTTCCAACAGGAGAAATTCATAAAACTGCCTTTTGAGAATGTCATTGAGCTGGTGGGAAGCCGCCAGGTATTCTTGAAAAAGGGTTATGCATACCTGCCGCAATTTCAACAGCTGAACCTTCTGGCGGCAGAATTTGCGCACCGACTTGAGCAAGAATTGACCACGACTTACCAACACCTCCCGCACTTGAATGAAGATGATCGGTTGGTGCCAATCCTACACCATCTGTCGTCTGGATACACGATTTCCGATTACCAGCAGAATGGGAGCGAGTACGGTGCAGAGGATGGGGAAATTACCGCCAAGACCGTTTACACGAAGGAGATCGCAACCAACTATCCACTGTGCGCGCGGAACCTGCTTACCGGACTCAAACAGCACCACCATCTGCGCTACAATGGGCGCCAACAGTTAAGTTTTTTCCTCAAGGGAATTGGTCTCAGTGTGGACGAAGCTCTCAAATTTTGGTCAGAGGCGTTCACCACTGGACCCATTACTACAGAGAAGTTCAACAAAGAGTACCGCTACAATTTCAGGCACAACTATGGACTGGAAGGTACCAGGATAAACTACAAGCCGTGGGACTGTCGAACCATTTTGTCGAAACCTCGGCCGGCTCGGGGTGAGTATCACGGGTGCCCGTACCGAGATTGGAATACGGACAAGCTGACTAGTGAATTGGGGGCCATGCAATTGACGCAGTCTCAGGTCAACAGCGTCTTGGAGTCCTGCCAGAAGGCCGAATACACTGTGGCTTGCACCAAAGTTTTTGAAAGTACGCATGGGCAGGGAGGTATGGAGGTGGACGACCAGACTCACATAGCGCATCCGAATTTGTACTTTGAGAGATCCAGACAATTACAAAAGAAGGAAGATAAGTAGTGGATAGTAATCTGAAAATTTTTTTTCTTTCTCCGTCGCTCTCTTTTTTATATAAAATTCTGATCGAACCATTGCAAGTACGAAAAGAGTCCTTCTTCGAGAACTTCATTTGGGTCGGTGGTGCCCGGTGCGGGCGCAATACGATCGGCCGTACTGTCTGTGACGGATATAGACGGTATGTCATACATTCCACTGAGTTCTTGGGCTTGAGTCGGGGTGTTGCCCGCGATAGAGGGAAATTTGAGCGATTGCTCCGCAGGCCTTTGTTGCGGCGGTACTCCCGTGGACACCTGAGAGGGACCCGTTTCTTCATCTGAACTGGGCACTCTGCTCTTTTCGTCCACTTTGCCAAATTGCGAAAACTTGTTTTCGTTCGGAGTACTGTCGCCGGGGTTCGTCCCGACGAGATTCTCGAGATTTGCCGCGGAGCTCACGAGCCGCAGACAGCACATGTGGTTGAGCATTTTCACGCACCAGAGGCACTCCGGGAGCATGACGGGCGGGCAGTTTGGGTTGGCGCTCACGAGATGGTTCCATATGGTCATGCATTGGCGCAGGATGGCGCCGGCGCGCCTTGTCCGCAGTCCCGAGTGGATCAAAGTGATGCAGATGACGCTTACAGTGAACAGCAGCGAGAGGTTTAGCCACCAAGGTATGAAGAACATATTTTTTTGGTCGATCTGTGAGAGGATGTTGATCGCGAGGCGGCACTGTTTGACCAGTCCGTGCGTGTCCACGGGGAAGATCATCTCCCCCGTGTCCGGAGGCTGATTTATGAGTAGGAAGAGGCGCCTGGTTTCGAAAGTTAGTCTCACGTCCAGGTAGCAGATCAGCGGCTGAATCTCGTAGAGGTGTTGCCACCCTTGGTCGATCTTGATTGTGTCCACGTACCTCTGGAACCACTGGTCCAGTTTTTCACCGACGGCGAGCGACTCGTGCAGGTCCAGTTCCTCAGCGTCCCGCTTTTGGCAGGTCTGGATGATCATTGCGAGCTCGAAGAGCTGCGTGGTCTCGGCGTGAAACCAGTCGTCGGCATCGTTGTCGGCATCGGCATCGTCGTTGCCGTCGCCGTCGCCTTCGCCGTTGCCGTTGCCGTCGCCACCATCATCGCCGTCACCATCGGCATCGTCGTCGTCATCGGTGCAAGCGGATTCCGTTCCGCTGTTGTCGCTAAGACTCGAGTGTGCCGCGGACTCGGCGTCTACTTTGTTGGCGCACCAGTGGCCCGGCACCGACATGTGCGCGACGGGCGGTGCCAACTGGTAGAAGCGCCCCACATGGAAGCTGACGAGCTTGTCGACGATGAAGCAGGCCCAGTAGCAATGCCATGCGCGTGACTCGTCGTACTTCTTGTGGGTTCGCGGGACGCGGTTCAAGTAGAGTGACATGCCGTTGCACATGTTGATGGCCTGTCCGAGGGCGTTCCAGCAGGCAGTCTGCCTGTAGCAGGTGCGGAAGTAGAACGTGATGAGCAGCCACGATTGGATGAGTTCGAACGACTCCCACTCGAAAGTGAGCTCCGTGACCACGGCGTAGGCGTATTTGAAGAGCGATTCCTCGCGCTGCTGGATCTGGAGGAACGCCAGCTCCTCCCACGTGAACAGCTCGCGGTTGTTTCCCTGGGTCACGTCCATGAACCCTTCGCGGAAACGCAGCGTGATGGCGAGGATGAGGTATAGAATCGACTGGAACAGCTTGGCGGTCGAATCACGCACCATGGTGCGCGGCAGGAACCGCTTGTTGAACTGCTGCCAGAACATCGACTCATGCACGATGCTGAGCGGCGGGTTGATTTCTTGAAAGTAGAATCGCAGGAGCTTGTTGACCACGGAGAGCTGCAGCGGGTCCTGGTAGTCGAAGAACTCCTCCGGGTCCGGGTCGGCAGCGTGAGCGTGAGCGCGAGCCTTGTCATGACGCAGGTAGTGACCCCCACACATGTTCCAGCCGTAGTTCTGTATGCGAGGCTGTTTGAGCCCATGTGACTCGATGGCGTGCTGCGAGATGCCGGACATGAGCGAAGCGCCCAGGTAGAAGGGTAGCAGGTTCTGGTAGCGGCGGTGGAAACGGTATTTGTCGAGGGAGAAGCTCTGCCAGGGAGAGCGCCTGATCGCGGCGCGGGCGGAGGGAGCGGTGCCAGTACCTGCGGTGTTGGCAGCAGCGGCCACCGCAGACAGCGCCGCCGGTGCTGGCACCAGCGGTGGCGGCAGCGGCGGCGCCGCTCCCGTCCTCGTCATCGTCGTCCCCGCAGCAGCAGCAGCAGCTGCTGCTGCTGCCGCCGCCGCCCCCTCCGTCCTGTACCGCCTCCTCCCACCACCACCACCACTCACGTACTGGCACTCCTGCTCATGCTTCACACAGTTGGTACACGGTTGGTTCCCGTCACACTTGACCTTGCGCTTCTTGCACACTTCACACGCCTTCCGCACCCTGAGCCGGCTGCGACGGCCCTCTTGGCCGAACTGTCCCATGCTTCTTGTGCTCGAGAGGCTCGAGTGAGGGAGCCTAGCGGATCGAAGCGAATCGCACGTCTTGACGTAAACGTTAGCGTAAGCGTACGTACAGCGAGCATCGCGTGACCTCGGGCCGGCCACTACGACCGCATCGCTGTCGCACCGCGAGATGCTGAGCCAAACGTCGTGCATTACGCTTCGCTGCGCAAGCTGCTGCGCACTCTGCTGCAAACGCTACTGCGCACACGCAGGGCCCGCATCTCATTCGCCGCTCGTTCGCTCGCTCGGCCGCAGCTTCTTTGCTTCTCTGCTTCCCGCTTGGCTCGTCTATTGTACTTTCTTTTTCCTCGAGAGCCGATCGCCAGTCTTGCCTGTCGAATCTGAGAGAGTTCATCTCGACGACTAACTCTCTTTCGTCCGCCGTCAACAACCACCCCAAGAGCTTGGCATGATGAATCCACCGTATCACCACCATGCTGACGAGCGTGCGGACGCAGCTGCGAAGCTGCGTCCTTCTCCGGGACTCGCGGCGGGGCCCGGGCCATGTGTGCCTTCGCTGCAGCACTTGGATGCTGCGGCCTCGCAGCTGCATGCAGCTGAGAGGCATGCGCTGGGAAAGCACCAGGCTGCCGTGCGGCAGCCTGGTGGAAGTGTGCTGCCCCATGTGTCGCCGCAACCGTACCAATACCCGGGGTTCCAACTGTTCCCCTCGCCGCCGCCTCCTCTCCGACAATTCAGCTCTACGCCTTCGTCGCGCCTGTCGCCGAACAGCAGCGCCAGCGTTCTGTCGCCCGCTAGCTTCGCTGCCTCTGCCCAGCTGTACAAGCTTGCGGAGCCTGTGCCGAGGGGGGCAGGCGCCGCAGGCGCGGGCCCCCAGGGCCCTGGGGGCCCCCCGGCAGGCAGAGCCCCCCCGGCAGACAGGGCCCCGGGCGGACTCACCAGCCCACAAGGGACGGTGGGGTCTGCCCCGGTGCACTCCTACGACGTGCGAGGCTCCATCATATCGTATGACCACAACGGCAACGTCACCAAGCCCAGGGTCACTACTACCATGTGGGAGGACGAAAAGACGCTGTGCTACCAGGTGGAGGCCAACGGCATCTCCGTGGTGCGCCGCGCCGACAACGACATGATCAATGGCACCAAGCTGCTTAACGTGGCCAGGATTACGCGGGGACGCCGCGACGGCATCTTGAAGGCGGAGAGGATTAGGCATGTGGTCAAGATAGGGTCGATGCACCTCAAGGGAGTGTGGATCCCGTTCGAAAGGGCACACGCCATGGCGCAGCGAGAAAAGATTGTGGAGCACCTGTACCCGCTGTTTGTCAAGGACATCCAGAGCGTGCTGCGGGAGACTGGCGGGGAGGAGTCGAAGAGCGACTCGCCGCCGGGGCCAGTGGCTGCGCCAGCTGCTGCGCAGCCGCCGCAGTCGCAGCAGCATCCTCCCCACATTGACGCCTGCGCGTGGTACAGAAGCGCATCTACGATTTTACCGCAGCCCTACGGCGGCAACAGCGGCGGCGGCGGCGGCGGCGGCAGCGGCGGCATGCGCACTACTCCGCCGTTTGGCGTGCCGCTAACCTCGCCGTACCGTCCATTGCCGGGCACCACTACCTCGCCCTTCGAATACGCCAGGCCCGCGGCGCTGGGCACGCTCGCGCCCGCGCCCGCGCCCGATAGCCCCCTCTCCGTGCCGCCTCTTGTACCCGCACCGCAGCCACGAGTCCAGCAGACGTCGCAGCTGCTTCGACCGGGCAGCGCAGAGCGCTCTATAAGCGAGGGTGAGAGCCCAAGAGGCGGGTGGCACTAGCTCGGGGCGCTTCAGCTCAACTGGCTAGACTACGGATGGACGCGCATGATAGATTATCTGATAGACAACAAGAGGCGGCGTGGCCAGGAGAGGAGGGGGGAACGGGGGGCGGGAAGAAGCGATAAATTTAGCATTTGCAACACAGCGTTGCAACGCTGCGAGTAAGGCAACAACAAGACTAAGACTGCAATTTACTCACGAGTATGTACGCGTGTATAAAAGTATAGTGGACACAATAAATTCAATGAAATAGTCAGACAGGTCCTGGGACAGACAGACAGACAGACAGACAGACAGACAGACAGACAGACAGACAGACAGACACCGAGAAAGACACACATGGACACATGGACACATGGACAAATTGACACATGGACATATGTTCAGAAGGACAAATTGACACATGGACAGACGCCAGAATTTATACGGACAAAAAAACTCTTGTCCCACACATTGGCCCTCGTAAAAAAGTTCGTAGAAGGCTCAGCCGGCTGCATCACCGCTCCCCTGCCTCCATGTGGCAAGTATGTGACCCCCCCTCATCGCACGCCTCATCACGGCCACCGCGGAAATCACATGGCCCAGCTACCTAAACGTTATCGGACCTCTTATGTCATGACGCCTGACGGGAATGGACATTTTCTTTGCCGAAAAATTTCCTTCGGCCAGAAAAAATGTGGAGAATAATTCTTAGACTCTTGGATTCTTGAATTCTTGTCGTTCCCAAAGAGGAAATGTTCCAAGGGAAAAAAAGCTTTCGAGAAAAACAATAGCACAATTTTTAGCACCGCCTAGGGCGAAGAATGGTCATTGTTCCTACCACGCCCAATATTCCCGAACGATTGCTCTATTCTTTCGAGGTGGAAGGCGGCGCTCCCAAGCCCTGCGAGGGTTTCTAAGGATGGAAGGGAAAACAGAATTAACTTTTGACGTCCAAAAATTTCTTCTTCCATGACTTGACCAACGTACTATTTTCGAAGATGGAAATGACACGGTGAAAAATTTGGCCGCCACTTAGGAATATTTACGCACGCAGTTGTGGTCGGTGCAGTATCGAGTGATGGTGACATAACGTAGGGCTACTGCGGCCGAATTGAGTTTCCGTCTTTGCCTGCGTTCTCCCAGGAGCTCCAATCGAGAGGATGCTTCGACGTGGTTCTATTCTTTTTTTTGGGGAACATCACACTGGTTAAGATCTTCACTACTGAATTTTCAGTGCATTGGTCACAGAATTTCCCTTTTAGCTTGGTGAGAACTCTCTTTCTGCAGGTTTAAGGATTGGCCCGGTAAAAAAGCTCATCGTATTTGATAAATATTCGATCCATATGTGGACGTGCTGCGAGAACTGCGTGGGACCAGTGGACTTCAGGCGGTCTGGAAGTCGATGGGCTGCTGATATGTAATGCAATGTCCTCATTTCTTCTGATTTAGCCCGGCAATTTTAGGCTGTTGTGCTCCAAAGGTTAATAAATGTCCTTCGTTGCGTTTAGTCAATTCGTTGACGGTTTCTTTATGGCAAGTGGTACGCGATTCGTTGTGTTGTGATAAATTTTGTGGTGCTGCCTGGACCCATGGCCAATGGCCAATGGTGTTGTTGTTGAATAGGATATTTCTGGCGTTTCTGCATGAGGGTGTTGTTGGTGTTGCAAGATGGTGCATGAACCGTGGAGTGTATATAAATCCCAACTAAAATAGAGTGTTATGAGGCTTGAATCCATTTTGTGTTCTTTCTTCCTGTCATAATCATATCATCACCACCACCACCAAAGACTGGAAATTGTTAACTGGATGCTTCCTAGTAAAGTACTCCTCTTACTCGCGACCGCCGGTTTTACGGCGGGTAGTGCAGCCTTGGAGCGCCGGTCGGATACAGCATGTACCGACTTAACTCCTGTCTGTCCAGATTTGAACTTCTCCTGGGATTCTGATAACACGGATACCATGCAGTATACGATGGACCTGTTGTCGGTGACCTGGTTAGAGGATACCACCTTTGAAATAACTATTAATGTCAAAGGTGCCGAGTCAATTGATTTGAAATACCTTTGGTCCTTAAAAATCATTGGGATCGATGGGCCAGAGGGTACCTACCAACTTTATGGGACAAGTGAAGACACTTATATTATTGATGACCCAACAGACTACACTGTGAGTTTCCAGGTTTATGGAACTTCCGTCGCAGGCAACAGTTGTGAGTTTGAGATGCCTACTTTTACAATTCAATACGAGTATTGCGAAGGCACTGCTGCTGCTTATAGTGATACATGGTCATGGGGGTCCACCACTTTTGATCTGACCGCAGGGTGTAACCACGATAACAACAACAATGCAGACTCTGATTTTCCTTTATGGTATTGGACTATTCCAGGGGAAAGTTGCAGCGGAAGCTCGAGCAGCTCGGCTTCTGTAACTGCGAGTACTTCTGTACCAGGATCGTCTTCGAAAGCTAGTATCAGCTCGACAACTCCTTGGACTTCATCAAGCGTCACATTTAGCTCTGTTTCATCTAGTTCGGATGTGCCATCGGGCTCGGTTGCTCCTACCTCCAATTCTTGGGTTCAATCTAGCGCGAGCTCCGCTCCCTCGAGTTCTTCTTCATGGGCTACGCCAAGCTCCATCTCCAGCTCTCCTGCAACCTCCGGAACCGCCACAGTGACCGGCTGTGCGACTGAATGGCCAACTGAGTGTCCAACTTCCTGGTCAACTCATTGGCCAAAGTGGCCAACCGACTTGCCAACTGCCTGGCCAACTGCCTGGCCAAGTGATTGGTCTTCCAACTGGCCTTGTGGCTCAGGTAAAGGTTATGCCACGAAAACGTGGCCAAGCTCTTGTCCAGACGAGTGGCCAGCCTGGCCAACTTCCTGGCCAAGTGACTGGCCAACTGCTTGGCCAACTGCTTCGTCTTGTGGCGCCGCACCTACAGGCTCCAGCTCCAGCTCCAGCTCCAGCTCAGCCGCTCCCTCTAGTTCGTCTTCATGGGCTACGCCAAGCTCCATCTCCAGCTCTCCTGCAAC